>JANAVB010038220.1:4867145-4972145 GCA_029216955.1 Iris pallida
AATTATATATATAATGGGATGAGAGCTCCTGCCCGAGGAGTCCTTCTCCGGCGTGCTCCGGAGAGTCGCCGGCGGACCCCCCCCCAGCCCTTAGCGGCTTGGCCGTTGTGGATGGCCTGGCCACCGTGGTCCCCACCCCGTGGTTCGCCACCCCCCGCTCGGCCCCGCCGGCGCTGGCGTCGCAGACGCCCCGGCGTCGTTCCGGAGTCCTCTCGGCGCCACTCGCCTCCCCCCCGCCGTCAGCCAGCTCCCATCCCTCTTGGTCCCCCCTTCCCCCCTCCCCGTTCCTCCCTCTCCTTCCCCCTCCGCCTCCCGCGGCCCCCCCGGCGCTCGTCCCGTAGCTGCTGGCCTCGCCTCGGGAGCCCCCCCTCCGGTCTTTCCCTTCCACGCCGTCTACCCCGCGCTCAAGCGCCCCCCTCCCGCTGCCGTCTCCCCTGCGGCCCCCCCGGCCCTCCGGCCCGCCCCGTCCCGTTCTCCGGCGGTCAAGGAGCCCCCTGTCCCCAGCCCCTCTCTCCCTCGTCGCCTTCGCCGGCGGCGGACCCTGGACGCTCGTGGCCCGCGGCCCCCAGCGGAACGCTCCCCCTCCCTTCTCGTGGCCGGTTGGCTCTCCGGCCCCGCCGCTCCCTCCCCTGGCCGCCTCCAGCCTCCCTTCGGGCTCCGACGATCGCTTCGGCGATCGCTTAGGCTCATGCTCGCGTCCCCTCCTGGCCGTTGATCGGCGTTCTCCGGCGTCGTAGCCCCGGCGTCATGGCGCCCTCGCTGGCTCGAGGCCCCCCCTTTCGCGCGGGAGACCCCTCCTTTCCCTGCCGGCGGCCCGCTCTCTCCTCATGTCCGGTAGGCGGCTCCCTTCCCGCCTCTCCGCTCTGGGCCGGCCAGATCGCCGGAGCTATACCACCTCTCGGCTAACCCCGACCCTGAGTTTCCCCCTCTCGGCTAACCCCGCCCCCTGCGTTCCCCTCCGGCGACGGACCGCCCACACGGGCTGCGCTGCGCGTGGGGGGACTGATGGCCGAGGTCTCCTCGGGCCGTGCACCTCCTCGGGCCACGCGCCCGGCCTAGTCAACGTGCTTCTCGGGCAGCACGCCCTCACGTTTTCCGTGGTCCCCCTAGGGCCCAGCGCCCCACCGCGCCATTGGGCTGAGTGCCCTCCAAATGTTTGAATTTCGGAATTTTTCAAAATTTAGTATTTGACTTTTCAACCCTTTTGTTTTTTCCTTCTTTGCATTCCAGGCCCATTGTGTTGGGGACTATGGCTTCTGTAATGCTCGTTTAAGCCACCCATCTTCTCTAATGAAATGCTGTTTCTTCTAAATATATATATATATATATATATATATATATATATATATATATATATATATATATATATATAACCCTTCCCCAAAGCCCAGCCAACCTAGCAGCAAAACCCCCATAGCAAAGTCCTCACAACGAACGAGAATCCCAGACCCGACCCAGTTCCTCGTATACACATATATACAAACAGAGAACAGAGAGAGGGAGCGGAACATACAACATACCCTAAGCAAACCTCGCCACCACCCACATCTGGCGACCCCTTCCCCGTTCTGGCGCCACCGCGTGCAGCCGCAGGTCGACCACGGCCCATCGGAGCGTGCACAAACGTCGAATACAGCGCGCACATGCGCGGCCTGCACCAGCAGCAGCGACCACGCGTTCGCGATAGGAATTCTTCCTCCACGCTCGGCGTCGTCGCGAGCTGTTTTCTTCGGTACGATCCTAACATAACCAACTCCTAGTCCCTTTAATTCGTTTGATTTTAGCCGCTCTAGGTTTCCCGAAAAATCGACTCCAAGTCGACACAAATCTTGTTCGTAAACAAGGTATAATACTGTCCTCAAACCCCATTTTGGAAGGCTGTTCTTGGTCAATTCAGAGAGAAATCTAGGAATCTACTTGAACAGGTTTTTAGACAACCTAACAGGGATTAGAACCCCATCATTAGATTTAATTCTGGGAATTTATACAGTAGGATAAGCCAGCATGAAAATCAAGAAAAACCTGTGGAAATAGTTTTCAAAAACTTGAAAATCCTTTAATACGACGTGCGTCCTGCCAAATCGGGCGACGTGGTCGCACATCGTAAGCATCGAAAGACGCGTACGGATATGGCGGACGTGTGGGCTTTGACGGAATTTAAATTGGTCGCGTGTGCGCGACGAATTTGATGCGTATCCGTCGAAATTCACCGTATCGGCCTATGTGCAAACTTCTTAATTACTTTGTGCACGTTCGTCAGATCGAGACGAAACTTGTGCCAACAGGACCGTATCATTTTTCTGGTCCTGTATGCCAAGTTTGGTTCGATTTTGAGATAGTTGATTGGATTGCCGTTTCGCGGCCCCACGATCCGATTCAACGGGCGATTTTGTGCACGGCCCACCGGAATCCAAAATTGGACATACCGTTGGGTTCGTATCGTCAAACCGGATCCGTAGAAATGTAGTTTGAATACTTTAGAGACCATTAACTCTGGCATATTTTTCGGTGTAAAGCGGGTCCATCGGCGGACACCGTTTTGGCCCGAAATTATCGTTTTGTCCCTGTGTCCAGAATTGGACTTAAGGACAGGCAATCCTAGCTAATTTGACTATTCTGAGAATATTGGCATTGTCTGTTTCAGCTTTCGAAGACAGTTGTGATGATTTGGACTTTTTGACTTAGCAGTTGATTATTTTTTGTTGGATCTGCGTGCAACCTCCAGGCAAGATACCTTGCCTCCCTCTAAAGTTCATTACTCATGCTTACAGTTCCTTTACTTTATATATGCTATCAATTAGTTCTCTAGTTGTTTATGATTTACATGCTTATTTAGTCCCTATATCTTTATATGTTATCAGTTAGTTATTTTAGTTCTCTTGATTTGCATGCTTTACTTTAGACAGTGTTTACTGGATTATTAGTCGTGTTCTTTTATCATTATCATGCTTGACTGGATGTCGTGGTTCTACCGGATTGGTTCCCTCTCGTACCGTGTCGTGAGTCGTATCGTGTCATAGGATGAATAAGTCATAACGGAACTGCTGTACCTTGAATTCTTGAAGCTAACCTGCGAGTCCACATTAAGGGCGAGGGTTAATAGTTATTTGTATCTTGATTTCGTGAAGCTAACCTGCGAGTCCACACTAGGGGCGAGGGTTAGTAGTTATCGGTTCCACACATGCGAGCCCACACTAGAGGCGAGGGTGATGCTAGCCCGCGAGTCCACACTAGGGGCAAGGGTTAGTAGTTATCTGTTCCACACCTGCGAGCCCACATTAGGGGCGATGGTGATGCTAGCCTACGAGTCCACACTAGGGGCGAGGGTTAGTAGTTGTTCAAACCTGTGAGTCCACACTAGGGACGAGGGTTTGAGTATTCGATTGGTTATCCGCTGACATCGTGATATCGCGTTCTCTTGTTCTCCTGCAGTTCGTTTATGCGTAGTGGTTCTTCCAGTCGTGTATAGTCGTATTTTCGTGTTGATTGGACTTTTCCCATTTATTTCCAGTATTTTCATTATTGCATGATAAACTGCTAGATAGGCATATTTTTATGTATCTTGCTATGTCCCCTGAGGACCTGATGATCTTCTCAGGTTTAGCGATTGCATGGAGTTAGCTAGTGGTTCTGGATGACAGATGTGATGATACGCTTGCAGGATTCAGGTATCGTGATTGTATTTATTATCCGCTCGTGCTTTCATACCTTATCATGAGATATCATGTTTCTTGATTCAGTTTTAGACTCTTGTTATTTCTTTTAGAGTCTTATCGGACATATATGCTAGTGGGCTACAGACCACGACCCATAGTGTTCATTCTTGTCTTATATATTCTTGTGGATTGAGATACACTGTAGATTACCATATTAGCCATGATACCATGACCTTGACAGCTTATACGTACTCGAGTCGGGCTGGAGTCCGCTCGATACGTAGCTGGCTTGCTCACGCACTTGCATCCCGAAATACGGGTGCGGGTCGTGACAGAGAAGGATGGCTGAATGGATGAATAATGGATGACTGAATGGGTGAATGGATGGATAGATAAATGGATGAATAGATGTATGAATGGGGGGGGGGCTGAATGAATGAATGAAGGGATGAATATGTGGGTGGCTCCCTCACACTGCTGCAATGCAGCAGTCCCTTATTGCTGCTACTGCAGCAGTCCCTTATTGCTGCTACTGAAGCCGACTGCTGCTGCCATGGGCAGCAGCCTACTCCCCTTCCTACCCTCTCATCTCACCCTCACATTCTCACTCAAACTCACACACAACCAACACTAAAACAAACCACACACCACACACACTATAACATATATATTTGACACACTATATATATATATATATATATATATATATATATATATATATATAATATGATACATTAAGATACAATATGATACATGAAGAACAACACTCTAGCATCTAAAATCTGAGATTAAATAGGAAATAAATCATTCACACAAAATCTCAAACATAAGATGTGTCCAAAATTGGGGGTTTCCCACTTGGACACAAAACTCAACAAGGACACATCCTAATGATCTCCAAATGGATCTAAAATGGACACAAATGGAGATACAACCATTGGGGTCATTCCTATGGATTCAAAATGGTCCTATATGCATGTAGGAGTGAAATAGAGGGGAGATTTTACCTTCCGGGAGATCAAATCCAAAGAAACTCCTCCTGATACGACACCGACACGAAGAGATCTCCAAAAGGACACGAACAAGATCCAAAACTTTCCAAACTAGGTAGCTTCTCCACTTGATTGAAATAGAGAAGAAAAGAAGAGGATTGATGAAGAAATGGATTGATTTTGAGGTGGAATCAATGGAGGCTCCTCTCAAAATTTGGGGAAGAACAAGAGAGAGTTTTTGTGGATAATATCAAATGATAATGCTCATCCCTATCCCTCTATGTGGCCGGCCAAGACTAGAATAGGTGTCCCCATTTGCTAAAGTCTAAAATACCCCCCACATGTCCTATTGATTTAAATTAAAAATAGGTTTTAGTTTGAGGCTAAATTAGTCTAGTTTGAATCTCTAATTAACCCAACCTGGTCATGAAATTTTAGTCTAACCAAACTAACTTAAATATTGTCATGTGGGCCATGTCTAACTAATGAGTATGTCCCACTAGAGTCAAAGCTACCCCGGGTCTCCGATATAAGTCAGATTGAGTTAAAATTCGAACCCGACTCAAATAACCCCAAAACAATATCATAAATAATAAAATAAATCCAAAAATATTCTAAAATAAAAAATGACCAAAATATCCCTATTCTTGAAAACTGGGGGTGACAGATGTAGATTTCTTGAGGGGTTTGGATATGTCGATAAGTATTTTGAGGCGAGCAAAGATTCGCCATTGTCCTTCTTCTGCAGGCGAAACGGGTCTAGGTATGCCTAAGGCCTCCGCTATATGGGATATCGCGTTGTGATTGAGAAACTTCAGAGGGATTTTGTGTAACTGGACCCAAAAGTCGGCCATATTAGATTTATACTCTTCCGACAGTTTCCCTGGGTCACACTTCTCGATCGCGAGCAACTCACCATTGATGCTCCATGGGGCTTCACGGAGTATCTGATTGATCTCATCTGATGAATCCAGTTGAACCAAAAAGGACCATGTGTCGACATCCAGGTCTGATACATGCACAGTTTCAGTAGTCTTCCAGAGTTTCGAAAGGATTGCTACAAGTGCTGTACGTGAGAAGCATCGATTAGAATATGGCTTTACCGCCATTATGGAAGCCCAATAATGAGGGGCCGAACTTTCTCTCGCAGATAGGGAGATAACCCCAGTAGGACCTTGGATATGGAATAGAGAAGACATCTTCTCCACCACCTTCCTGTAGTGTAGTGCCCCACTTCTGATAGGCGGCGGACTCCGTAATATGCTTACGTCGAGTCAGATCGGTCGAAAACTTAGATGGCCATCTGACTCGATCGCTGAGCTTGGTAAACAATAACACCTTGCGGCATTGATCAAATCGATTTGGACGAATGTTACGAGAATCGATCCAATTAATGGAACGACATTGTTGGAATAAGTCCTAGATGCACCAGGCTGCGTCTCGGTGAGTGAGCTCTATATAAGAGTCCCTTCGATGGGACCGGACTGCTGTATGGTTTTCTTGGAGCTTTTGCCGCTTGGTTTTGATGAATGAGTTTTCGCATCATTTTTTGGATGTATTCTACGAATTTTGAAACGAAGGATTAAAAAAAAATTCTGATTAAGTGTTGGTGCCATTGCAGGAGCTCGCGTAACAGAAGCTTGAACGTTGTGAAGCGCTTCGACTATCGGCACGATCGAATACTTGGTGGGTGGTTCGGCCCCTTCTTTTCTACTCTATCCCGCAAACGAAATTCTTTTGCCTCGAACTTATTCAAATCAATGATGCCAAGTTAAATGCATGCTAATCCACTAAGATCAAGAACTCGAGAAAAATGTATCGATTTAGAGTAAATTACTCTGAAAATATAAGTTTCACATCTAAAAGAGAAAGTTTAAGGTTCTAGAAAGGAGAGAGACTATTTCATGATCTGCAAAATAAAATAATAAAATGTTGGTTGTGGCATACGGTGCCTCGGGAGAATTTGGTACCTACGGGACGCTAAATCGGAAGTACGACTTTGGGGAAAATGATTTAGTTGCATGAGTTGAGAAAAATGGTAATACTGCTTAATAATATCCACGTTATGTAATTCGTTTCATATGATAAACTGTTCTCACATTTGCATGGTCATGGACATCTTGTGCACAAGGGTTTCCTCGAAACGGTATCCGGGGCATCAGAATCGAATCGACCTAAGGAGAATTTGAGATTTCGTTCTTGGCACGAGGCATTACGGGACCTTCAGCTAGGCTTGCAACCTAGTCTGATAGGGTGCATCGTAATGCCATGATGAATAGTCCCTCGTGGTGATTAATACCGATGACCGCATATAAAATAGCATGCTCACCTATTGTCTTATGTAGGTAAAAATTATAATATCTGTTTTTATTCAGGGACGAGCACGGCCGTGTTAAGAATGAGATAAACTACTATGTTTTCTGTCTGCTTTACTGTTTCAAATGGAAGGCTATCAATATGAACTGAATTCATTTAGTTCTAAATAGAAAGAAAACTCCAATGCATGCCTACCTTAACAAATCAGAGTCGGTTTAGACGAGTGGGTTCGTCCCGTCCACTTAGCAAGTGTGCTAACCCCCTCCCCCAACTCCCCAGGTGCTGCGGGAGCTCTAAACTGAAGCTGAAGTTCAGAGAGACGTTTTGAAGCATCTTCATATTCTGAAGTATTTTAAAGGCAATTCGTTGAAGGCTTATGTATAAAAGGACGAATGTATGGAATGACAAGTATTAGTTTAGGCAGCTTGTCGAGTATCTTTTTTTTTTCAATCAATGTAGCCGCAACGACATCCAATATAATTACAACTTGCACTTTGTTGCAAGCTATGAATGAAAAACATATTTCCATCTTCCTATAATGCGTGTTCAATTACTCTAAGATTTGTGAAGTTTCAACTTGATGTTTCAAATAAGAATGATCAAATGTAATATTCTTGTCTTGTACGAGTGCAATTCCAGACTCGTACGACATCACACCTTAGTGAGGACGATCGATTCGACATAATAGAAATGAGGACGAACGGTCCGTCGAATCGGGGCATGACAAATTGGTATCAGAGCACAGTTATGTTTTCTCGAATTTTTGAAAGATGTTTCACTTTAGAATGTTCGTTGCGATTGCTGAATTGAATGCTTGTCGACATGCTGCGTGAAATAAAAGTTCCATATAGGTAAGCCCGTAGATATTTTTGAAAAAATACTAACGGGTTTACTTTATTTTGTAGGAATGACTAAAAAAATAAAAATAATCCCGACACAACAACCAACGCTGTGGATAGTTCGTCAAGTTCAAAGGACGCTAGCTCTAGCGAGACTACAATAAAAAAATGCTACAGTTGATGGAGCTGCAACAACAATAGCTTCAAATGCAAATCAAAGCCCAATTTAGTGTACAGCAGAAGCAGATGGATGACCTAACGCAAATCGTAAGCAATATGGTGGGCAACACCAAAGCAACGGTCGTGACATCAGAAGAGAGGCAAGGTGTTCAAGATGATGTCGAAAAAGAATTTCAACCACAAACGATGAACTCTTCTTCCTTGTTCAAAGCAAGAGAGTTCCGCAAGATGAACCCGTCTAAGTTCAATGTTCGAGCAGAGCCTAATGTGATTGTGGGATCGCTCGCGAAGATTGAGGACCTGTTTAACATTCTCGACATCGAAGGGTCCCAGAGGGTAGCATGTGCGACTGTACAACTATAATTGAGGGCTTACGATTGGTGGGCAGCTAAGAAACAGGAAATTTATGAAGCCGATACCGACGCCCAAATTTTTTGGAAGATGTTCAAGGAAGCTTTTCTCGAACTGTATGTTCCTCGCGCCATCCGTCGACAGAAAGGGAACGAGTTCATGATGTTGAGGCAAAAGAAAATGTTCGTTGAAGATTATGATGCAAGCTTCTCAAAACTTGCAAAATTTGCCAGCGCCTTCCTGTCCAACAAAGAAGAATGGTGCGAGCATTTTCAACAAGGCCTAAACGACGAACTGCGTAGGGACGTCATGAACCAGCGATGCCAAACTTATCGTGAATCCTATAAAGCCGCACTTGATAGCGAGCGGATCTTTGGATGTATGTCACAACGAGCCGTACCGGTTGTCCGTAATAATTTTAACAAATGTCCTAATGATACGGGAGGCTCAGGAGTAGTAAAGCGCCCAAACACATTTGAAAATCAAGGCTCCTATAACGGAGTACGGTACAACAAGTGTGGCAAAAATAGACATTAGACATTTTAATGCATGGTGTCTGGATGTTTCAGATGTGGTAAGATAGGTCACATGTCTTATGATTGTCCCCAGGGGAGAACGAATCCCCCAAGAAATATTCCAAATCCATACAGAAATAATGCTCCAAATCAGAATAAGTGCCTACACTACAAGGCGCAAATGCGGTGCTAGTGAACCCGCAGAATCAATGCCATGGAGCGCAAGGTCGAGTCTATGCATTGACTCGGGATGAGGCGTTCGAATCCGATACTATTGTAACAGGTATATTACTCCACAAAAATATACCTGCTCGAGTACTATTTGATTCGACTGCAACGCATAGTTTTATATCTGCTAATTATGTGAAAGAAAATAAAATTATAATACAATCACTAGATATGAACATTAGCGTTAGCACTCCATCGGGAGTCGATATGCCTGCAAAATTTATTTGTAGGAATGGCCATATTTACATCGGAGGAAGAAATCTATCCTTGAAAGTCGTCGTACTAGACATCAAAGAGTACGACATAATCTTGGGCATGGATTGGTTGGGCGCTTGTCATGCAACCATCAAGTGCGCAGAGAAGAGAGTTGTGTTTCGTCTTCCTGGCGAGACAAAGTTCTCATATTCGTACGGTACGGTCTTGAAGACGGCCATGGTGGTATCGACAATTTCAGCGAGACGTATGCTGCGTTCCGACTGTACAGGATTCTTGGCATCAATTCGAGATACGTGAAAGGTTAATACAAACACAATACAGACTGATTTTGTGGCAGATTTTCTTGACATTTTTCCTGATGAGATGTCCGGGATGCCGCCGGATCGAGAAATATAATTCAGCATCGACACCTTCTCGGATACATGGCCGATATCAAAAGTGCCTTACCGAATTGCTCTAGCAGAACTGAAGGAGCTGAAGGTGCAATTACAAGAGTTGCTAGACCGTTGATTTATTTGCCCTAGCGTCTCTCCGTGGGGAGATCCCGTACTGTTTGTAAAAAAAAAGCACGGATCGATGCGGCTATGCATCGACTATCGTAAACTAAACAAGGTGACCGTGCAGAACAAGTATCCCTTACCACAAATTGATGACTTGTTTGACCAACTGCAAGGTGCATCAATATTTTCAAAAATCGATCTTCGTTCAGGCTATCATCAGTTGAAGATCAAGTCCGATGACGTATCAAAGTCTGCCTTCCGTACTCGATATGGTCATTATGAATTTCTAGTCATGCCGTTCGGTTTAACAAATGCCCCAGCCGCTTTCATGGATCTGATAAACCGAGTCTTTCGACCCCAAATCAATAAATTTGTAGTCGTGTTCATCGACGATATCCTTATCTACTCGAAGAATCGAGAAGAGCACGCAGAGCACTTGAAGATGGTATTGCAGACTCTGCGTTAAAATAAATTATACGCCAAACGAAGTAAATACGAGTTCTGGATGAGCAGTGTGACGTTCCTCGGACATGTAATCTCTGCCGAAGGTATTGCGGTAGACCCAAAGAAGATTGAAGAGGTGGTAAATTAGAAATGACCTACCTCGGCTAGCGACATTCGGAGTTTCCTGGGCTTAGCAGACTACTATCGAAGATTCGTGCAGACCTTTTCAAAACTAGTGTCGTCTCTGACTCGCCTCACCCAGAAGTGAGTCGTATTTGAATGGAGTGACGGTTGTGAATCCAACTTTCAAGAGTTGAAGCAACGGCTCATCTCAGCTCCAATTTTTGTACTTCCAGATAGGCCAAAAGGCTTTCAGATATCCAACAACGCATCGGGAACTGGCCTCGGGTGCGTACTCATGCAGAAAGACAAAGTCATCTCCTATGCTTCACGGTAGTTGAAGCAGCACGAGAAAAACTATCCGACGCATGACCTAGAAATAGCAGCGATCGTGTTTGCATTAAAACCCTAGCGGCATTACCTCTATGATGTGGCTTGTAGAATCTACACAGATCATAAAAGTCTGAAATACTTGTTTACGCAACGAGAACTCAACTTACGGCAGCGACGTTGGCTCGAACCCATAAAATATTATGAGCTAACGATCGAGTATACGTCGGGCAAGGAAAA
This sequence comes from Iris pallida, assembly GCA_029216955.1. Classification (NCBI taxonomy): domain Eukaryota; kingdom Viridiplantae; phylum Streptophyta; class Magnoliopsida; order Asparagales; family Iridaceae; genus Iris; species Iris pallida. The sequence goes on from JANAVB010038220.1 coordinate 4,878,073, forward strand.
CGTCATAGCCGACACGCTGAACAGAATGTTTATGGGATCAATAGCCCTAAATAATGAGATACGGCGAGACCTTGAAGCGATGAGTATCGAACTCGGAATTGAGTATCGACACCTGCACCTAGCTCAGTTGAAGCTTGGGTCGAGACTGCTTAGCATAATAAAGACCGCACAGAAAGACGATTTATTCTCGAAGAAGATGCATGAGCTGATTTCAACAGAAAGAGCAACTGACTTTGTGGAAGACAGAGACGGGACAGTGCAACTAAAAGGAAGGCTCTGTATTCCTGAAACTAATGAACTTAGAAAAAATTCTGATGGAGGCACATTATGCGAAGTACATATTATATCCTGAAAGCACCAAGATGTACAAGGACTTGCGTACAAACTTTTGGTGGCACGGCATGAAAAAAGACGTAGCTACTTTCGGGTCGTAATGCATGGCATGTCAACAAGTAAAGACAGAACACCAAAGGCCAGGCAGGGAGCTGCAGAACCTCGCCATTCCTGAGTGGAAGTGGGACAACATCTCGATGGATTTTATTATAGGATTTTCGAAAACGCTGCGGGGGAATGATGCGATTTGGGTCATTGTTGATAGATTGACCAAGTCGGCTCACTTCATTACAACTAAAGTAGGATAGAGCGTCGATCGGTTAGCATAAATCTATATCGACAAAATTGTTTGACTGCACGGGGTACCGACCATAATAATTTCGGACAGAGACGGGCGATTCCTATCGTGTTTCTGGACGAGCCTGCTAGCGACGATGGGGACCAAACTAAATTTTAGTTCTGCATACCACCCCCATATAGACGGTCAGACGGAGAGGGTGAATCAAATCTTAGAGATATGTTACGTCTGTGTGCGATCGATCTAAAGACTAGTTGGGATACGAATTTGTCGCTTGCGGCGTTTGCGTATAACAACAGTTACCATTCGAGCATTTAGATGGCTCCATATGAAGCGCTCTACGGGTGGAAGTATCATTCTTTAATATGCTGGGACGAAGTTGGAGAGCGACAAGTGCTCGGACCGAAACTGGTGGAGCAGGCCGTCGAAAAGGTCCGCTTGATCCGAAATAGACTTCGTATCGCGCAAAGTCGACAAAAGAGCTACGCAGATCTTCGTCGACAATCGCTAGAATTTTTGGTCAGAGACCATGTGTTTTTTGAAAGTAACATCCATGCGTGGCGTGGTACGTTTCGGCGTTAAAAGAAAATTGAGCCCAAGATTTGTAGGCCCTTTCGAGATCATTGAGCGAGTTGCAACGGTTGCTTATCGGATCGCACTACCTCCTGCCTTGGCTGATGTGCACGATATTTTCCACGTTTCACAACTTCAAAAATATATGCATGATCCAAGTCACGTGGTTAGCTTCGATCTGTTGGAGCTACGTACTGACTTGTCTTACTCGGAGGAGCCTATTCAAATTTTGGACCGTAAGGGGAAGGTATTGATAAATCGATTAATGTCTTTGGTCTGCGTGCTTTGGCGGAACCATTCAGTTGAAGAGTCGACGTGGGAGATAGAGGTGGAGATGAAGGAGAAGTACCCTTCATTTTTGCCTAATTTAAGGTCAGACCCTTGTTCTTAAGTTTCGGGACGAAAATTTTCTTAGTGGTATATTATGTAGTGCCCCTCTACCAATAGGCAGCAGACTCCGTAATATGCTTACGCCAAGTCAGATCGGTCGGGACCTTAGATGGCCATCTGACTCGATCGCTGAGCTTGGTAAACGATAACACCTTGTGGCATCGATCAAATTAATTTAGACGAATGTTACGAGAATCGATCCAATTAATGGAACAGTTTCTGTTGGAATAAGTCCTAGATGCACCAGGCCGCGCCTCGGTGAGTGAGATCTATATAAGAGTCCCTTCGACGGGACCAGACTACTGTATGGTTTTCTTGGAGCTTTCGTCGCTTGGTTTTGATGAATGTGTTTTCGTGTCATTTTCTGGATAAATTCTACTAATTTCAAAACGAAGGATTAAAGAAGGAATTTTGACTAAGTGTTGGTGCCATTGCAGGAGCTCGCGTAACAGAAGCTTGAACGTTGCGAAGTGCTTAGACTATCGGCACGATCGAATACTTGGTGGGTGGTTCGGCCCCTTCTTTTTTACTTTGTCCCACAAACGAATACTTTTGCCTCAAACTTATTCAAATCGACGATGCCAAGTTAAATGCATGCCAATCCACTAAGATCAAGAACTCGAAAAAAACATATCGATTTAGAGTAAATTACTCTGAAAATATAAGTTTCACATCTAAAATAGAAAGTTTAAGGTTCTAGAAAAGAGATAGACTATTTCATGATCTGCAAAATGAAATAATAAAATGTTGGTTGCGGCATACGGTGCCTCGGGGGAATTTGGTGCCTACGGGATGCTAAATCGAAAGTACGACTTTGGGAAAAATGACTTAGTTGCATGAGTTGAAAAAAATGATAATACTGCTTAATAATGTCCAGGCTATGTAATTCGTTTCATATGATAAACTGTTTTCGTATTTGCATGGTCATGGATAACTTGTGCACAAGGGTTTCCTCGAAACGGTATCCGGGGCATCGGAACCGAATCCACCTAGGGGGAATTTGAGATTTCATACTTGGCACGAGGCATTACGGGATCTTCAGCTAGGCTTGCAACCTAGTCTGATAGGGTACATCGTAATGCCATGATGAATAGTCCCTCGTGGTGATTAACATCAATGACCACATATAAAATAGCATGCTCACCTATTGTCTTATGTAGGTGAAAATTATAATATCTGTTTTTATACAGGGACGAGCACGACCATGGTAAGAATGAGATAAACTGCTATGTTTTCTGTCTGCTTTACTGTTTCAAATGGAAGGCTATCAATAATTCATTTAGTTCAAAATAGAAAGAAAACTCCAATGCATGCCTACCTTAACAAATCAGAGTCGGTTTAGACGAGTGGATTCGTCCCGTTCACTTAGCAAGTGTGCTAACCCCTCCCCAAACTCCCAAGGCGCTGCGGGAGCTCTAAACTGAAGCTGAAGTTCGGAGAGGAGTTTTGAAGCATCTTCCTATTCTAAAGTATTTTGAAGCCAATTCATCGAAAGCTTATGTATAAAAGGACGAATGTATGGAACGACAAGTATTAGTTCAGGCAGCTTGTCGCGTATCTTTTTTTGTTTCAATCAATGTAGCCACAACGACATCCAATATAATTATGACTTGCACTTTGTTGTAAGCTAAGAATGAAAAGCATATTTCCATCTTCCTATACTGTGTGTTCAATTACTCTGAGATTTGTGAAGTTTCAACTTGATGTTTCAAATAAGAATGATCAAATGTAATGTTCTTGCCTTGTACGAGTGCAATTCCAAACTCGTACGGCATCACGCCTTAGCGAGGACGATAGATTCGACATAATAGAAATGGGGACGAACGGTCTGTCGAATCGGGGCATGACATGTAGGAGGACATAGTTGGGTCCCGGTAAGTCAACCGCGGAGGCAGATGGTTTACGTCTGGGCCATCACCAACAAAAGGAAAAATAGGGGGACAACGAAGGGGGAGGGGTAATGGCTGGGACAGGGAGGGGGGATGGATGAGAGGCAGCAAAGGAGAGGAGAAGGGGGGGGGGCAATGGGGGGGGAGGCAGGAGAGGAGAGGGGGGAGGCGAGGACAGCGGCATGGAAGAAGGACTTATAAGGTCGATGGTGCTGCAAACCTTAGGGTTTGGAGGAGAACAAACTCTTAGGGTTTGGAGGAGTTCACACCAAATTACTTCATATGTGACTTTAAGATATGTAAAAGTCAAAATCAAATGCAAATAGGCCCATTGAAACTATTATTATAATTAATTATAGTGGCAACACATTCCTTACTGGGTCCAACCCAATTAATGGATCACTTAACCTAAACTGATAGATGGATCATAATGTTTCTATTCGTACTAATCTATTATTTAGGTTAAAATTTTATGTTGTCCCTATTTTTATTGATTCGGTAATAATTTATGACAATTGGGATCAATATATTCTATTTTAGGGATTATAAATATATTTATTATAATTAATTATTATTCTAATAATAAGCGTCGTGCCTCCTAGATAAAAATATCGGCTACATCACTAACCATGACAACAATCTAGGACTCAAAAGCTAAGGGACACCAATTTTTTTAAAATAAACTTGTTTATATATATTTACGATATTAAAAAGAAAGGAAGATAAAATATTTAAACACTTGAATTTACATTATATTGATGCTTAAAAAGAATAAGACAACTCCCTTTAGTCCCAGATTGTCAGGCTAAAATATCATGACTTGTTCTTGTGGATATATGAACCAAGTCCAACATGGAAAAGAGGCCTAAAATAGGCTAGCTTTGCCATGCACATAAAGTTCGATAAGCCTAACTGGCTAGCTTCATTGTTCATGCAAGCTTTTAGTTATTTCGTACAAGTGAGCTTTCAACTTTAGTTTTGTTGCATATACGATCTTACAAGCCAAATTAACTAAATGGGCTAGCAATGTTGTTCAAGCGAGCTTCTGAGCCAAGATGGCTAGATCCGTTGTTTAAGGAGCTTATGAGCCAAGTTGGCTAGCTCCAATTTTGTAAGCGAGCTTCTAAGGCAATGAGGCTAGCCTCATTGTAGGCATAGCCTCTCTATGTGGCCATCCAGCATCGCAATATGCTAACTCCGTTGAGCATATATCGGTTACAAGTCTTTGACCTCAACACACTTTTTCATAAACTTTTAAATTGTAGAAATTTGTAAGCGCTTCTTGAAGAGTTGTAATTTGTCTAGAAATCAAAACAAGTTATTCTTTCTTGTACAGTTTTTGTAAAACAACACATTGTAATATTTTTGGTGGGCCATGTAAATTCTTATGTTGGGTGGCTTATGAAGCATGTAAATTCTTAAAGTTTTCATCGTAATATGTTCACAATGGCATGCAAATTTTTATCATTAAAATAAAATTAATATATTTTTAAATATTAGAAAGTTAATTTATTTACGTGCCAGGTTATTTTTGAATTTTTGTCCAGCACCTTAAAAAAGGTCAAAACTAATCTTGTTTTTGCATGGGTATATAGTTGTTTCTGAGCATGTACAAGATATAGAATCACACAAGGTCAAAAAAATCGGAAGACTTCAAAAATTTTAACCTTCGTAAATATTACTAACGTAAATTTTTTATTTTTAAATTTAGACCTCTGTATCTCTTAGACATTGTAGTAATATGATATTAAAATGTCAAAAAATATCTTTTTAGAGAGAGTAATTTATTTTAATATTTATACATGGTCTTTAGATTATTAAACATAGCCCTGCATGAATTGAGTAGAAGAAACCAACCCTTGCCTCACTTGAAGTGTCGGATCATCCCTCGACAATCCGCCGCAACAGTATCTTGTGTATCCCTAAGGTCTCGTTTGGTTCACGGAATTATCGGGTTGGAAAATAAAAAGTAATTACTTTCCTATGTTTGTGTTCAAAGGAATTGAGGAGGAAAGAAAATGATTCTCAATGGAAACAAAATTAGGGGAAAAAGTGATTCCATCCATCCAAACAAGGAATCACTTTCCCACATTAAAGTATTCACTTTCCTTTCCAAATTTCTTGGCATTTCCAAACATCGAAAAGAAAAATCAATGAAAATTTTAATTTCCTAAAGGAAAGAAAATGCCAAGGAATTGATTTCCTTTCCCTTCCATTCCGCGAACCAGTATAGTTTGCTTTACCAAGCTTTAAGAATTATGTATAAATTAGTGACTCACCCCCATCAACTAACATTGATCATCTCTCTCTTTATCTCCTACCGACCGAGGAGCCCTCACCAATGGCAAATCCAAAATTACAATCTATTGGGATACAAGATAAGGGAGTTTAGAAACAAAGTTCCAATTTTTTTAAGATATAATAATATTATATTACATTAAATAATGCTATTTTTATACAATAGCATTATATCTCATAATTATTTTTACGAGTTTTCATACTTTGAAAGTATTTAACTATAATGTCATTTGTAATACTACTAAGCAACTATATTTTTCTTTCTAAAACATTATATGAAACATGCCTTCTTTATATAAAAAAATCACTGGGGACCATGTGGATCCGCCCCTAGCTCTAGCCCAAGTGGTTAAGTGGGAGGCATATCCCCTGGGTGGTTGCGAATTCGAGCCACGGGGATGAAACTTTAATTCTCTGTGGGGGAATTAAGTGCGGTGGAGGTGGACGTGCATGGACAACCATGGAGTAAGCCAGACAAGCCATCGAGTTTGGACAACCCCCCGGACCTCTAAGTTCCCAACTCTTTGCAATGGAGCCTTTATGGTCCACCCAAACTCCTCATTGTTAGTTGAACTAGCAATTTCCCATTTCCATATTTTGAGATTCATTGAAAAGGTCTCGAGTAGTTCAGGAGTCAGAAGAGGAACTCGAAATCTGATCTCCATGTTGTCGTCAGAAACGTAGACAACCGACTTCTTAGAGTTTGTCAAAAATCATTGGCCTTATTTTCTTGGGCACAACATTTATAGCTTTCAATTTATTATATTTTCTTATATCTTTTTTTGAAGTCAAAGGCATAGAAGAACCAAAATTAGTTCTGACTAAGGCAACCCAACCTCATGGGCAAGCCCTGGGTGGGTGCAGTGCAGGTGTGGTCCGGATGCGGTGCGACTCCGATGGTGTGGTGCGACTCGACTGCGTAGAATTGACCTTCGGGTTGGATTGGTTGTAAACCTTTCAGGCTATATGGATTGATTCAAGTAGTTCTATGCCCAAATGTTAGCAGCTAACGAAGAGCTTTAGTTTTTCTCTAGGTTGATTGGAGTTTTAATTTAATATTAATAAAATTATTTAAATATTACTAATAATAATTATTGTTTGCATATCAATAGAAGATTAAATAACATAATCGGTATAAATAGTGTGCTGTTATAACTTTGTTATACTGGGTTTATCATATTAGTGACGCCAGATGACGTCGCTAAACATCAAAAATACGTTGCTAAAATAAATCGACGACGAAATTATCGACATTTTGACAATATCGCGTACAATATGGTCGCTAACTAGAGAAACGTCGTTGTTCATCGCTATAGCGAAGTAAGTCTGCGACGTAGCACGTCGCTAGATTTTTTCACAAGTAGCGACGTTTACTGACATTGCGTTGCTAATCTGCGACGTACAAATTCGTTGCTAATTGTCGCTGACATTTTAACTGTTAGCGACATAAACTGCAAAGTGTAGCAACGTTTAGCGACTCCATATCTAGCAATTTGGGATTGTCATGTCACCATTTTAGCGACGTTTGGCGACATCCAATAACATTATGATACTTGCATAGCGACGTATTGATACGAACTTAGCGACGATGATAGCGACGTTGCCTGACTAAAGTTGTTGACCTGTAACATTTGCGATGTCAGCGTTTTTGCGACGTTCTGATTCTCAGGTTTACGCCGTTCTGGTACACCTTAGCGACGTATGCTTGCGTCGCTAACTCCAAATTAAAAAAAAACAGAAATCAGTATGCTTTTTATATAAATAACAGTTACATTATAAAGCATTGTACCTGCAATTAGAGTGACAATTTACAAATAAAAGACCCAGAGCAACCCTTCGTAGAATTCCCTGGGTTCGCCGACCCCTTCGGTGGAATACTAATACCGGTAAACCAATATAGAGACAAATAATAAAAATGACCACCAATAATCAAATAAATAGAATCTAACGATCAAAAAGACAAAAAATAGTTGGGTGGATACAAATCCACTACAAAACGGCTATAAAAAGTGTGTCCGATAATATTCAACATAACATAACACAAATTGTAAATAAGTGTATAAAATAAATACATAAAGACCCAACAATGGGTCACCAACACAACAAATGAATAAGTCCAGTAAAGGACTACTACGCCTGGTCAGGATGAGGAGGAGGAGTAGACAATCCTCGTATCTGAGACATCATGAACCTGTACTGCGCAGGGGTCAGCATCACCGGTGACGACTAATCAGTAGAAGGAAGAGGAGGCAGTGGAACCGCTACAGTCGGCGTAGATGCTGACACACAACCAGGAAGTGTCTGCTCCATGGCTAGCAGTCTGGAGTTGGTAGAATCCATAACAACCACCAGCCTCAAAATCTGCTCACCAATGGCCACCTGCGACCCTTGCAACGTGTGAACGGCAAGATTCGCCCTCTCCTGCACCACCTGAATGGCACGATCCGTGCTCTCGTCCGTCTCCCTAATGGTGCGTTCGAGCATATCAAATCATGCTGTGAGGTCCGCATCGTTCGTCTGATGCTCCGCAATCCTCCGTAATAGCTCGTCACGCAGCTCAGTAAGCTGGTGACGGAGTTCCTCCACTCGGACCGACTCCTGTGAGGGCTGTGGGGAATGCACACTGGTAGAGGGGGCCCTGGATGACTGTGTCTCCATAAGGGCACCGTAGGATCCCGTACCGTAGTACGTACCCCTCTAAAGACTACCAATGACGATCATCCAGAGCTCTTCCAACGTCCGAGCCGGAGAGGGCTGCGAGAAAGTACCAGCCCCTCCATCCGTAGATGCATTAGTCATCTCACGCTCTAGCCTACGATACTCCTCCTAGAAAAGTGCGTATTTCGATAAGCATAATATTTACTTCCAACCTAGTTGTTCCACGTCTATGGATGTATATTGCATATTTCTTAAGTTATACTAAATTTAGTGATACGTAAAGTAATACTTACATAGCTATGCGTGGCCCGATCATCGATGAGCTTTCCGTCGGCCTGGAAGATGGTCACCATGTTGGCGTCCTCACCCCTCTTTATCTGTTATAATAATTATTTGTCATTAAAATTAAACATTTTATTCATACTTTTATTAAAATAATATATTACAGTAAAATACATACCAGGCGACAAAAATGTTCCATCATAGGAATCGAGCCACCACACCACTTCTCTGCCCTCGTCCTAGCCGCCTTCGCCTTCTCCGACCATTCCTTGTAGCTAGGAGCGTCGAATCTAGCCTTCATGGCAGTCCACTGCTCAGGCATGATCGAACCTTGGATCGGTTTTTCGGAGCGGTCTCGAGCCTTCTAGTCGTCGATCGCATCCTGGATCAACTTGGCGACAACGACAGGAAATTGTTTCTCGATCGTCTCAGTCCGGTGTGGTGGATAAAAATATGTTTTCTATAAGATTTAAATTAGTTAGTTATGTAATATGCATGAAAGATGATTTATACTAAAAGTAATATACTTTAGTTAACTTGAAGTGGGTAAACCAGAATGCCTTCCTCTCGTCCGAGGCATCCGAGTAGTTGATCCAAGGGCTCCCGCAGTTGGACCTCAGAAATAGTCCCAATGCCATCTGAACTGACGGGGGATGATATCTACACAATGATAATTAAATTCATGAATATATAGAAATAAATAAATATAAATGTTAACTAATTAACTTACTATGTAGGCCCGTCGGACCAAATCTCCATTCTCGTCTCGTCCGGAGGGGCGTATGGGAGATCGCTCGGATCATATGGAGACATCGTAGGTGCGACCTCCTCCACCCGCTCCTCTGTCTCCATAGTGCTGTCTGTAGGAGGAACACTGCTAGACGAGATATGATCTGGCCTGGAACTGTCCGTCCCAAGAGTACTGCCACGTACTGTCGACGCAGACTGAGATCTGAGTGGCTGGTACACTGGAGTACTAGGAGAAGAGGGACCGGCACCGTCATCCACTAACGGAGTACCACTCCGTCCACCGGTGGAACCTCTACCTCCACGAGATACTCCTCTACCGCCACGGTGGTACGATCCTCTGCGTCCTGCCATACCTGATAGAAATAGATATCTACAAGATAATAACCATGCATTTAACATATCACAGTTTATAAAAATAGACTCGAAGCAACCCTCCGTTGAATTTCTAGATAATAAACATGCATTTAACATATCATAGTTTATAAAAATAGGCCCGGAGCAACCCTCCGTTGAATTTTTAGATAATAACCAAGTCTAGATAATATCATCCAAAAACATCCAAGTCTAGATAATATCCATGTCTAGAAAATAAGAAACATCAAGAGTTCTAAAAATATCCAAATCTAACCCAAAAATAAGTCTACCAGAAACAAATCCGGTTAAAAGTCATATCATACTGCGCCACCCTCTACGCAGCTGCAGAGAGATCTCCCTCCTCAGCCACTACGCATAAGTAGGATCTACGCCAGCAAGATCAATATCCATAGGAGCTGGATGACTGGAACTCCCGGTGCAACTGCCTTCTGGTGCCACCTCCTCCTTCACAGCTATCTCGGCTTTAGGAATCACTTCCTCCTTAATAGTATGAGGAAGTTCTTCCTTGACCTTCATCTCTGCTTTAGGTACCACTACCTCCTCAGCAGCAGGAGGAAGCACTACCTCCTCAACAGCAGGAGGTACCAATACCTCCTCAGTAGTCATCTGTGCCTCTCTCAAGCGATGTGCTCGGGTCATAGGTGCCATCTGGATAGATTGATGGAAACATAGAGATTAATTAGGGATTAAACAAAATGACAGTATTAGACGTGTAATGTGGAAGATTTATTGTTGCATGGAGATTAATTAGTTGTTAAACATATTTTACATTTTATTTTATTTTTAATCATCTTCTTAAAATTCATCTTTTTCGTCCTCCGTGTCCTCATCTTCCTCTTCCTCCTCATCTTCGCTTTCATCTACTTCATTTTTCTTTTTGAATACTTCTACCTCTTCTACACGATTAAATGTGTAATATGGAACTTCCGTTGTGTCCACGTCAACTGTATTTGTTACGATAGGTAGCTCGTCCTCCTGATAAGCTATTTCGTCAACATCGTAGGTATTTCTGGCTTTAGTCTTGCATACTGCCCACCAGTCCAACTTAGTTGTTCCCCGTCCAGGATAAGTAGTAAAGTAAACTAGTTGAGCCTGACTTGCTAGGACAAATGGTTCGTATCCTTGATATCGACGCCGGTAGTTAATATCCACAAGACCATGCTTGTCAATTTTCTAACCTTGATCTTGGATCGGATCGAACCAATCACAACTGAACAATACGATCCTAGCCAGCTCTATGCCATAGTTATATGTCAACTCCATATTCTCCCGTAAGATGCCATAGAAATTATTGCCCTTATCGACACCTTTATAGTTTGTAGATCGAATACACAAACAACTATTTTTGGTCGAATCAAGATCCGGAAAGTTTTTTCTGATCGGAGCATTTGTTAACTTGAACCTAAACCCATTCACACAATAGCTTGGCCAAATTTTGATGGAATAAATGGGCCCCTTGGCTAGAGTTCTAATAGACTTATTCTCTAGTATTGTGTTCGGACGATCGACCTAAATACCACAAGATAAGAAGTTAAATTCAGCGTTCCGTTAATTACTGTACAAAGTGCATATACGAAAAGTAATTACTGAGCATCTTACATAAGCTCTCAACCATGAAGGAAAATGACGTCTCATTTTTTGTTCCAGTTCTTCATCCGTTATGTACTGTCTACTCGACCTTACCTCATCATTAAATGTCCTAAAAATAATAACACATCGACCAATTAGTGTAATAATAATATTGGATACTATTACATGCATAGATGACATAAACATGGACGTATTAGTTACTTACCCCTTGAGCTTCTCCACTTCATCCTCGTCGCAGTTGAGTAATATATATAACTGAGTAGCCCTTACTTCCTCGTCATTCAGATATATTTTTTTTATTTTCTTCGAAGGCTTTTCGAAAGCATTAAAGACTTTCAGTATTGCATCATTAGATTTAAGATATCCATTGTCATTTTTCGGAGCTCTTGTTCTATTAGTAGCAACATGTGGCTTGAAATACATCGAGCAAAAGTTTGTAATCTCCTCGAGAACATAGGATTCACAAATAGAACCCTTAACCCGAGCCTTTTTTTATCTTTCTATTTAGGTAGTTCAAATGCCGCTCAAATGGGTACATCCACCGATAACCGACGGGTCCACCAACACGTGCCTCGTAGGAAAGATGAATTGGCAAATGCTCCATGGAGTCGAAGAACCTAGGAGGGAACACCCTCTCAAGCTTGCACAGTGTTACTGCAATGTCCTTCTCTTGCTTTTCTAGATGATCGACAAGCAACTTAGTAGAACAAAGATCTCTAAAGAATATGCTCAGCTCTGTCAACGGATCCCAAATGATCGACGGTAATAATTCCCGAAATGCGATCAGAATTAACCTCTCTATAAATACGTGACAGTCGTGGCTCTTCATACTCGTCAGTTTGTTCTCCTTCGGGTTGACACATCTTCTTAAATTTGACACGTACCCGTCAAGAAATTTTAGGCCCTGAATCCACCTACAAAGTCTCCCTTTATCCTTCATGTCTAGTGAGAAAATTGCCTTAGGTTGCTTATACTTCTCATTGTCTTCCTTTATTAAATATAACGCAGGACGTCTGCATATATCTTCCAAGTCTAACCTGGCCTTGGGATTGTCTTCCTTCTTTCACTTTACATCCATCACAGTATTAATTATGTTGTTAAACACATTCTTCTCGATATGTATGACATCAAGGTTATGACTGATTAGATTGGTGCTCCAATATGGCAGGTCCCAGAATATACTTCTTTTCGTTCAATTATGAGTGCGGCCAAATTCATCACACTTGTATCCCTTTGTAGGCTCTTCGATAGCACTTAGAAAATCTTTGACCTCCTCCCATATCGTGTCTCCGGTCCACTTTGGCGGTGGATTGGCCTTCTCCACAACGCCGACACGAAAAGCATTCATGTTCCACCGGAACGGATGGTCCTTCGGCAGGAACTTTCGATGACAATCGAAGAAGTACGGTTTTCCTCCGTGCTCAAACGAAAAGCCTTTATGCGGTCCATGCAATACGGACATAAGAGACGACCATGAGTGCTCCATCCAGATAACATTCCATAGGCCAGAAAGTCATTGATGGTTCACATCAGTGTGGCCCTCATCTGAAAATTCTGCTTTCTAGAAACATCGTAGGTGTTGGCACCTACTTCCCACAGCTGATTTAACTCATCTATCAATGGCTGTAAATGCACATCGATGTTTCTCTTCAGATTGTTCAGACCCAGGATAATAACGGTGAGAAACATATACCGAGTCTTCATGCACATCCAAGGCGGTAGATTGTACGGAGTGACGATCACAGGCCAACATGAATACTGGGACCTCGAAAGTCTGAATGGGGTAAAACCGTCGGAGGAGAGACCCAATCTGATATTATGCGAATCCGAAGAAAAATCTGGATACTCTCGATCAGTGGTTCCATGCTTCTCCATCAGATGGATGATCCAACACTCCTTCGATCTGTTCCTGTCTGTGCCAACTCATTTTTTCTGTAGTCTCCTTTGCCATAAATAACCTCTACAACTGCGATGTCAACGACAAGTAGTGCATCGAGTCGGTAGGCTTCATTGTACCAGGTGTCCTACTTGAACTTGTTACCTTGTAGCGATCAGCATCACAAAATTTGTACGCATCTTCATCCTTGTCGTCTTTGTAGTACAACATGCATCCATTGCGATATCTATCGATTTTCTCGTATCCCATCTATAGAGATCTCACCATCCTCTTAGACCGGTAGAAGTCTGTAGGTAACTTTGCATATTCCTGCAAGATCTCTATAATCAACTCGATGATTCGGTTGTAGCATTCTTGAGACATGTTGAAATCGGACTTGATGCTCAGCTGTCTTGTAACCACCTCCAATGGTGAATAATCCTCACAACCAGGATACAAAGGAGTCATTGCATTCTTCAGCAACTCTATGAACTTCACAGCATGGGCATTCGGCGCCTCCTCAACCGTATCATGATTGTCCGAATTGAAACTAGGCCCCGCAGTGTCAAAAACCATGTTCACCCACCCTTTATCGTAACCAACGTGGTTATGGACATCCATATACGGCAAATTAGGCTCCAGCTCCGATGCTAAAAGCACAAGTTCTCTGTGTGAGGTCCACTTATAGTAATTCGGCATAAAACCTCTCGAGTACAAACACTACTAAAATATGCTATATTAGCGACGTTGTTTAGCGACGGAATAAAATACCGTCGCTAAATATATAATATAGCGACTCCTTTCTATTGTCATCGCAAAACGTCGCTGAATAGCGACGTTCAGCGACACTAGATACATTACATCGCGGAATAGCGACGTTCAGCGACATATTATTAAAATATGTCGCCTATTTTAAAATGGTTGTGACGGTTAGCGACGTCGACTGTTGACGTCGCTAACTTTTTACTTAGGGCACAGTCCTGTTTCCTTTTTCCTCCTCACTCGAAAACTCAAAAATTTCATAAATTTTCCTCGAGCTCGCGGCGACTCCCTTCCCCCCCGGCGACTCCCTCCCCCCCGGCGACCCCTACCCCCCCCGTTGAGCACCTCCTCCTCGAGCTCCTCCTCCGCCAATCCATTTTCCCTCGAGCTCTCGGCGACTCCCTCCCCCCCGGCGACCCCTACCCTCTCCGGTAAACCCTAACCTAACTCCTCCTCCTCCTCATTCTCTCCCCCCACACACACATAGACACACACAGTTAGTATCAGTTAGCTATCTCCCCCAATCCGAGCTTCACTTATTGAGGTATTTCAAAATCGCCTTTTTTTAGAACTACTACAATATTTTTTTTCCTTCTACTATACTAAAATATTGTCAAGTACAACCCATTGGCCATCCGTTGCGTAATGAGTCTTTTGTGATCAACAATAAAAGTTATAATAAAAGGAGGATGTTAAATACGTGGGAAAGATGTCTTATTTGAAAATAGATTTAAAAATAAACAATGGAGAAGATGAATATAGAAATGTGAATTCAATGTTTGATGAAGAATTTATGGTAATAGAGAATTGAATGGTAGGCTCTGTCATTATAACTAGCAGATCTTATATAATCATTTGTAGTGATAATTATAAGAAGAAATTTGAGTTGTATCCTACTTTATCTATACTATTATAAAACGAGTTATTTTGTATAAGGGTACTAGGTTTATAACGTAATTAGACTTTGGGTACTGGATTTGTCCATTTTAGAGTTTGGGTACTCGAAATTAGAGAGTGTAGTGTTAGTATCAGTTAGCTACAATGATGGTATCAGTAAGGGTGTCATGGTGCAAGATGTGCATGTAAAATTGGATAGATATATAAGTTCTAAGTATATATATATATATATATAAATATATATATATATATATATATATATATATATATATATATATATATATATAAATATATTGTATATAGTGGAGTATAGTGAATGGGAATGGATGGTTCATGATAGGCAATGGATGAAGGGATTTGGTTAGTGCACTCTGTTTAGAATGTGAAAATGGTGCTAATGTAATAATAATATAGAAGAGAGCATCAGTAGTAGGGTCTGCCATGCCTTTTATGCAATGCAACAGGTTGGGGGATACCAGGGAAGCCCTGCAGGCAAGAGAAGGCCAATGCTCACTGTTCTTAGGCAAGGACTAGTGGTAAGGTTATGAGGGAGTAAGGTATATGTGTGTGTGTATGTTAATTATCTTTGTGTATGAAGAAAGAGCTTAAATTGGTGTGGGTGAATAGTTGTGTACAGGAAATAGTGTCTGTCCCTGTTTTCTAAGGAAGCAGCTATGAAGAGTGAGATGAGTGTGTACAAGAGCCAGTAGGCAGGCATGGGTCATCCTAAATCAGTGTGTACTAGTAAGATATGTATAAGATTTGTAGTTGATAGAGGATTTTGGATAGTTGGTTAATGTTCTGGTTGTGAGGTTTGGCATGGTTTAGCTATAGTTGACCTAAATATTGAGTAATGAAATCAAGTTGACTAGTGGACCCATTTGACTAGTTTACCAAGGTTTGACTATCTAGCTAAGCCTCAGGATATTAGGCACTGGAGTAGGCTTATGCATAATGTTTTAAAGTACATGATAGCTACACATATCAAGCCAAGTGTAGGTAAGGATTGGGTATCTCAAGATACTAAGTTATAAGGTAAATATAGCTACACATGTGTGTGTGTGTGTGTGTGTGTGTGTATGTAGAGTTGAGAGTAATTGATTAGTGTGTGATAATAAATGTATATGGGGACATTATATTCATGGGGTCTTAGATATCGGTTGTAGGTGACATTATATATATATGGTCTGGCGATATCGAAATGAATCTATTGTGTCTGAATGAGATATCGGTTGTAGGTGACATTATATTCATGGGGTCTACTTGACTTTGTCATGGGGTCTTAGATATCGGTTGTAGGTGACATTATATTCAAGTCTTGAAAATTGATGTTAAGACAATTTTCAACTTGACCCTGGCGATATCGAAACGAATCTAGTGTGTCTGAATGAGATTAGCATCAGTAAGAATCGATAGCGTATGTGTACACGTTGGATGCACAAGAACTTATGTACGATATAGCATGGTTATTAGTAACTGTCCGCTACTAATGTGTCCCATAATAAGACATAATATACGAATTTGTGCCTATTGGATAATGTGTGTCCATCTTTGCAGAATTATTTCCAAATGAATATGAATTACTACTTGCGGAATCGTTCATGGATGTACAATCGTCGTTCTGATGATATGTGTGGTGTGCGGGATGGATACATAGCGGGAGTAGAGCAGTTCCTGCAGTTTGCTAAGGCGTTCCCTCAGTACATGGACGGCACCAAAATTAAGTGTCCGTGTGTGAAATGTCATAACGTGAAATATTATCCAGAAGTGGAAGTGACATATCATTTATACTCGAGAGGTTTCACGCCCAATTACTATCAGTGGACCGCACATGGAGAACTTGTGTCTTTAGCATTAGAGCCGGAGCCTTATGTTGAGCCGTATATGCATGTGTGACCTAATTTTGTTTCAGATAATCATGCATACGACGACGGGTGCGTGAACATAGTTTTCGACGCTGTGGGGCCTAGTTTCGTTCATGATGCAGCTGAGGAGGCACCGAATGTCGATGCTGCAAAGTTCATGGAGTTGTTGGAGAATGCAAGGACTCTATTGTATCCTGGTTGTGAGGATCATTCACCGTTGGAGGTGGTTACAAGACTGTTGAGCATTAAGTCAGATTTTAACATGTCGTAAGAATGCTACAACCGAGTGTTGGAGTTGATTATAGAGATCTTGTCGGTGGGTGCTAAGTTACCTAAAGACTTCTATCGGTCTAGGAGGATGGTGAGATCGCTCTGGATGGGATACGAGAAAATCGATTCTTATTGCAATGGGTGCATGCTATACTACAAAAATGACAAGGACGCAGATGTGTACAGATTTTGTGGTACTGATCGTTATAAGACAAATAGCACAGGAAGGTCTACCGGTGCAAGAAGACCGACCGATTCAATACACTACTTGCCTTTAACGCCGCGGTTGCAAAGATTATTTATGGTGAAAGAGACGGCCGAAAATATAAGTTGGCATATGCGAGAACAGATTGAAGGAGTGTTGGATCACCCATCCGATGGTGAAGCGTGGAAGCACTTTGATCGAGTGTATCCTGATTTTGCTTCAGATCTGCGTAATGTCAGGTTGGGGCTATCTTCTGACGGTTTTACTCCTTTTGGTCTTTCGGGATCCCAGTATTCGTGCTGGCCTATGATTGTCACTCCGTATAACCTACCGCCTTGGATGTGCATGAAGACTCAGTACATGTTTCTAACCGTTATAATTCCTGGTCCGAACAATCCCAAGAGGAATATTGATGTGTACTTACAGCCTTTGATAGATGAGTTGAATCAGTTATGGGAAGTAGGCGCTAACACGTACGATGTTTCCAGGAAGCAGAATTTTTAGATGAAGGCAACCCTTATGTGGACCATCAACGACTTTTCGGCCTATGGAATGTTATCTGGATGGAGCACTCATGGCCGTCTCTCATGTCCGTATTGCATGGACCGTACTAAGGCTTTCCACTTGAAACACGGAGGAAAACCGTACTTCTTTGATTGTCATCGGCAATTTCTGCCAAAAGATCATCCATTCAGAAGGAACAGGGATGCATTCTGTGCCGGCGTTGTAGAGAAGGGTGATCCACCGCCAAGGTGGTGCGGAGCCACGATATGGGAGGAGGTTAGAGATTTTCCAAGTGCTATCGAAGATCCTACAACTGGGTACAAGTGTGATAGATTTGGTAGAGATCATAACTGGACAAAAAGGAGCATATTCAGGGATCTGCCATATTGGAGTACCAATCTGATCAGACATAATCTTGATGTCATGCATATTGAGAAGAATGTGTTTCATAACATAATTAATACTGTGATGGATGTAAAGGGAAAAATAAAAGACAATCCCAAGGCCAGGTTGGACTTAGAAGAAATATACAAACGCCCTGCGTTGCATTTGATAGAAGAGAATGGAAAACAGTTCCTGCCGAAGTCAATTTTCTCACTGGACAAGGAGGATAAAGTGAGACTTTGTCGGTGGATCCTGGGCCTAAAATTTCCAGATGGATATGTGTCAAATCTGAGAATATGTGTCGATCCGAAGGAAAACAAATTGACGGGTATGAAGAGTCACGATTGTTACGTATTCATGGAGAGGTTAATTCCAATTACATTTTGGGAATTCTTACCGCAGGCAGTTTGGGATCCATTGACGGAGCTTAGCATATTCTTCAGGGATCTTTGTTCTAAGAAATTGCTCGTTGATCGTCTAAAAAAGTAAGAGAAGGACATTGCGGTAATACTGTGCAAGCTAGAGAGGGTGTTTCCTCCTGGATTCTTCGACTTTATGGAGCATTTGCCGATTCATCTATCCTATGAGGCACGTGTTGGTGGACCCGTCGAATATCGATGGATGTACCCATTCGAGCGACATTTGAATCACCTAAAAAGAAAGGTAAAAAATAAGGCACGGGTTGAGGGTTCTATTTGTGAAGCCTATGTTCTCGAGAAGATCACAAACTTTTGTTTGATGTATTTCAAGCCTCATGTTGCAACTAATAGAACAAGAACTTCCAGAAACGACGACGGAGATCATGAATGTAATGATACAATACTGAAGGTATTCAATGCCCCAGGAAAGCCATCGAGTAAAATGAAGAAAAGATATCTGAACGATGATGAGCTAAGGGTTGCTCAGGTGTATGTATTACTCAACTGCGACGATGATGAAGTAGAGAAGCTGAAGGGGTAAGTAATTAATACGTCTATATTATTTTAATAGTATTGATTATTATACTATTACATTAATTGAACGATGTTGTTTTCAGCATATTTAATGATGATGTGAGGTCAGGTAGGCCACACATAACAGAAGAAGAACTAGAACAAGAAATGAGGTATTATTTTCCCTCATGGTTGAGTGCATATGTAAGACTTGAGAACTCTGTAATTACCTTTCTGTATATGCACTTGAGAATGAGCTTAATTTAATTTTTCGTGGTATTTAGGTCGATCGTCCGTACGCAAGACTTGAGAATGAGTCTATTAGAATGGTAGCCAAGGGACCAATTTATGCTGCAAAAATATGGCCAAGCTACTGTGTTAATGGGTTTAGGTTCAAGTCAACAACTTGCCCGATCCGAGACAACTTTATGGATCTCGATTCCACCAAAAACAGTTGTTTGTGTATCAAATCTTTGAACTACAAAGATGTTGATGCGGGCAACGATTTCTATGGCGTCCTACGGAAGATTGTGGAGCTGACATATAGTTATAGAATAGAGCCTGCTAAGATTGTGTTATTCAGGTGTGATTGGTTCGATCCGATTGAAGGTCAAGGGTGGAAACTAGACAAGCACGGTCTTGTGGATATAAACTATCGGCGTCGATATCAAGCCTATGAACCATTTGTCCTATCAAGTCAGGCTCAGCTTGTGTACTTCACAAGTTATCCTAAACGGGAAACAACAAGGTCGGACTAATGGGCAGTATGCAAGACCAAAGCTAGAAATACCTTTGAGGTTGACGATATAGCTTATCAGGAGGATGAACTACCTCTTGTAACAAATATTGTAGAAGTGGACACGACGGAAGTTCCTCATTACACATCTAATTGTGTAGAAGAAGTAGAATTATCTGAAGAGGAAGATGCAGATGAAAGTAAAGATGTAGAGGAGGAGGAAGAAGAAGAAGAAGAAGAAGAAGAAGAGCTAAACGAACTAGATGAATTTTCAGAAGAGGATTAAATCTGTACGCTTGTTTTATCATCACATTTGATACTTTAGTGACACTTTTATCATATAAAACTGTGACACTTTAGTGACACTTTTATCTGTGACTATGAGATTTTTAAAAAATCTGTGATGTCTATCATATAAATATGTATATTTGTTTTTATTGTCATATGTTATTATCTGGTATGACTAGACCCGGACGACGCGGAGGATATTATGTTAGGCAGTCCCGTCTGCCTCGGGCTGGGTATACAGATTCCGTACCCTCATCCTCATCTGATCCGAGTACGCCAGTGTACCGTTCTGTTCCCGGTCCATTACCGGGACAGGGCAGTTCCAGCAGGTTGGGGACTCCTCCCTCGTCGTCCAACATTCCTGATCCCGCGTCCAGCATTCCTCCCGCGTCCAGCATTCCTCCTGCCGACGGCTCCATGGGGAGAGCCAACGCCGAGCATATAGAGGACGGCGATCAGCCTGATCCTTTCCAGCCAGGAGGTAAGAGCGACCCTCCATGCGCTCCCCCGGACGAGACGCGTATGGAGATTTAGACGGACGGGCCTACGAAGTAAGTTAATTAGTTAATATATATTTATCAAATGATTATATGTACATATATATTCATGAAATTTATTATTGTATAGATATCGGCCTCCTGCAGTACAGAGACAGTTGGGGTTATTTCTGAGGCAGAACTATGGTGGGCCTTGGATTAACTACTCAGATGCTCCCGCAGATAGGAAGGCCTTTTGGTTGGCCCATTTCAAGGTAAAAAATTTGTTTATTTTTAAATTTTAATAATCATTTGTGTATATTATATAACTTTTCTATTTTACTTCTTGTAGAGGACCTATTTCTATCTACCACACAGGGCGACAAAAATCGAGGCCCAATTTTCTGCCGTCGCAGACAAGCTCATCCGTGATACGATCCACAACCAGAAGTCTCGTGATCGCTCCGGAAAGCCGATCCATAGTTGGATCACGCCAGAGCAGTGGACTGCGATGAAGGCTAGATTCGCCAAGGCCAGGTACCAGGAGCGGTCTGACAAGGCCAAGGTGGCGCGGTCGAGCGCCAGTAAGTGGTGTGGTAGCTCTATTCCGATGATGGAGCATTTTTGTCGTCTGGTACGTTTGCTATAATGGACATCATTTTATATATAGTTGGATAAAATGTTTAATACTAATAATAGATAATATATTTTAACAGGTAAAAAAGGGTGAGGACCCCAACATGGTGACTGTCTTCCTGGTCACCCATCGGAGGGCTGGAGAGTTCATTGACGAGAGGGCGACGCAGGCATATGTACTTTCTATTCGTTATAATAATTTACTAAAATTTAGAAAATAGGAAAATAGATATCAATATAGACTTTAGCAAACATTTATACGTTATCAAACATTGTTCTAGGCCGAGTTTGTTCAGCTACAAGAGGAGGCGGCTACTGCTGCTAGTACGCCAACAGAGGAAGGGGCTGGTACTTTCTCCCAGCCGTCTACAGCTCCATCGCCGGACGACCTCTAGATGACCGCCGTTGGCGGTCTTCAGAAGGGTACGTACTACGGTACGGGATCCTACGGCGCCTATTTGGCTTCAGAGTTATCCCGGGCCCCCTCTGTGAGTGCGCAGTCTCCAGCTTCGCAGGCGTCATCACGAGCTCAGGATATTCGTCGTCAGATCGACGAGCTGCGTCGCGAGTTGCAGCAACAGATTTCTGATCACCTTACCACAGAGCGACGATCCGACCCTCCGATGATCACCGGACGATTTGATGCGGTCGAGCGCAGTATACAGGAGATGATGAGTCTGCAGCAGGCTACAGCTGCCAGCTTGCACACGCTCACCGAGTCTACACAGCGCACAGAGCGTAGACAGTTCGAGCTGGAGGGATCCCAGAGGACCATGTCTGCCTCACTCACTCAGGTATCAGCTTCGATTGAGGAGAGTACTCAGAGGATGGTGAGTACCCTTGCTGCGCATGGTGAGCGACTGCGAGAGCTGGAGCAGATACGTCCTCCCGGTCCATCGACGGCACCGACTCCAGACATTGCACTGCCTCCTACTGCCCCTACGGTACAGCTCACACAGGAGCAGTATGAGTACATGCTATCCCAGATGCGCGACAGGGGTCCTCAGTGATCGAGTAGATTTTTTTTATCATTTTTGTATGTATTGGCCCTATGGGCTCATTGACCGTTCTGTACACTGATTTTCAGTATTATTTGACTCTGTTGGACATGTATGTTTGTTGGACATGTATATTTGTGATATTTAGTTTGTTGATATTTTTATTGAGTACATGTATGATATTTAGTTGTAGACTATTATGATGGGAGACTGTTATTCATCTATTAGTTATAGACTATTATGATGGGAGACTGTTAATTATATATGATGATATCTGCGACGAGGATGACAAATATACCTACGCTGGGTTATAAGCGATGATCTGAAATACAAATGAGGTGCTGCACAATTTTCAAAAAAAATATAATATGTATTTTTGTGATGATGTGTGTCTGTGTTTACAGTATATGTGAAATACAGTGTTCGGAACCATCGATAGTTTCGATTACTGTTGTATGTTTTATCTTGGACAGAAAGAACAACTGTTCAGGGTGTACTTCTGAGAGCTTCATTTTCACATCCTTCACTCTCTCGAGACGTCGTACAGGATCTCGAGATGGACGTGAAGAGGAAGCTCTGAGAAGTGCACCCTGAACTGTTGCTCTTTCTATCCAAGATAAAACATAGAACAGTAAGCGAAACTGTCGATGGTTCGAACACTGCACTTCACACACACTGTAAATACTGACACACAGCATAACAAAAATGCATATTATATTTGTTTAATTTTTTTTCAGGATTCTGCGACGGATAGCGACGGATAGTGACGTCTTAGCAACGTATGGGGACGTCGCTAATACGTCACTAATTAGCGTCGGTACGTCGCTGTATGTCGCTACCTTGCTGACGTGGCAGACATGCCATGTCATCACATAAATAGAAATAAATGTCGCTAAGTAGTCGCACTACGTCGCTATTTTTGCGACGTTAAGTTGTCGTCGCTCTCCGTCGCTAACTTTATGACGACCCAGCGACACGGCAGTGACGTCGCAAACAGCGACGTAGAGCGACGAATTTGTCATCTGCGACTAGCTTAAAAGCGACCTTCATTTTCCGTCGCTAAAGTCGTCGCTAATTATGATTAGCGACGTATTTTCCATAATTATCGACGTATCTGGACGTCGCTAATCTGCCTTATTTTAGTAGTGAAATGATATGTCACGTCCACTTCTGGATGATATTTTATGTTGCAACATCTCACACATGGACACTCAATTTTGGTACGGTCCATGTACTGAGGGAATGCCTTGGCGAACTGCAAGAACTGCTCTACCTCCTATATAAATTTACCCCGCACACCGCATATGTCATCAGGATGACGATTGTACATCCATGAACTATGCCGTAGATAGTAATTCATATCCATTAATTGACAATAATTCTGCAAAGGTAGATACACATTATTCGAGTATATTCCAAATGGATGCCTAGACACATGACTGTTAAATGAGTGTCGTCACATGTTCAACAAGAAGGCCCCCTCTCTGACCCCCTATACTTCCTTGCTTCTTATTCGACTCTCTCAACATCCTAGTTCGTATCATAATATATCTTTCTCAACCTCAGCCTAGAGAAGTATAAAAATATTAATATTAACCAAGGTTCCCAGTATCGGTATCGGTATCGAAATCGGTATCGATATCATTTACGGTTGATATCATGAATCTCATGGCTTTCACTAGCAGAGCAAAATGTAAAGCCATATGTGAAGCAGAGCTTCATATTCAAAATATCAAAAGTAAAAAGTTTTCCATTGGTGGTAGTCCAGTCGAAAACTTTTTACTTATGATGTTTTGAATATGAAGCTCTAATTCACGTTTGATTTTATATTTTGCTCTGCTAGAGAAAGCCATGAGATTCATGATATCAACCGTAAATGATATCGATAGCGATTCCGATACCAATATCGATACTGTGAACCTTGGTTAATATTAATATTTTCATACTTCTCTAGGGTGAGGTTGAGGTAGATAACATATATGATACAGAATAGTCGACTGAATGACCCGAATGAGAAAAAAGGAAGTAGGGAGGCTCACTCTATACACTCTTGGATACTCACTCTATACACTCAAGGAAACTACGATATACTACTAGTATACTCACTTTATACACTCTTACTTATGCAAGATTTTTGAGGCAATCAGCGTTATACTAGATTTTCGAAAAAATTTATAACTCTGATATGCCCAAAAGGCTTGGCATAAGTAAATTTAATTTCTAGAGAAGGGTTCAAAATAGTATACCAATCATACCTACACTTCTAGGATACTCTATACACTCTAGGTACTAGGATACTTCTTAGCAAGGTTCTCGTGTAGGTAATCCCCAATATCTTAGGATACTCTATACACTGTAGGTACTAGGATACTCTATAAACTTTATAGGATACCCTACAGGTACTAGGATACTCTATACACTCTAGGTACTAGGATACTCTATACACTTCTTAGGTTACTCTATACACTTCTAGATGATACTCTATAGGTACTAGGATACTCTATACACTCTAGGTACTAGGATACTCTATACACTTCTTAGAATACTCTATACACTCTAGGTACTAGGATACTCTATACACGCTAGAGTAGGCAATCCCTAATATGTTAACCTAAATTAGGATTCACATTACCTATCCTAGGTAAGTCCTTACCTATACATTAGAGTAGGTAATACCTTAATATGTTACTACTAGGTAAAAACCCTAAGTCATTTTGATAACCCTCACCCTAATCCCAAATGTAAATCAAGTATTCATATCAAGATAACAATGGTAGTGTCAACATGTCTGTAAGTCGTGTGTGTCCACATCTCTGTGTGTCGAGTGTATCCACTTGTCTATGTGTCATGTTATATACTTCCGTGTCTGCGTATTAGGGTGCGTATGTCTGTGTCTCAGTGCATGAATGTTTGTGTCCATGTCTGTATTTATGTCGTAGCAGATTGAGAGAGTGTGTCGGTGTCGTGTCAGTGAGTGTGTCGGTGTCGTGAGTGTGTCAGTATGTCTGTGTCATGTTAGTGGAAGATAGGGTTAGGGTTAGGTATACCAGGACGGGGTCTGATCGGGGTCACCAGAATGGAACATGGGACGAGAGGGGTCGGCGGTAGAGAAGCGACGACGAGGACGACGAGGTCACCAGGGGCGAGGGGGGTCACTGGGGCAAGGGACGAGGGGTAAGGGGGTCGCCGGGGGAAGGCCTCGCCGGAGGGGAGGAGCTCGTCGGGGGAGGGGTCACCAGAGACGAGAGGGTGAGGAGGAGAGAGATTTGTGGCTCGAGGCGGGAGATCAAAAATTTGGGTGAAATAAAATAAAATCGCTCGGTTTCCCAGAACCCTATATGAAAGTTTTTAGCGACGTCTGAGAGAGACGTCGCTAGACGTCACTGTTCACTAATAGGATAGCGACGTACTAGATTAAATGTCACAAAATATTGCTGAATAAAATAAATCAGCGACGTTTTGTGACTAAATTTCGACTTGTTCTTTCTAAACCATAATTCTAGTCGCTATTAGTCACTAAACGTCGCTAATAGTGACCTTCAGCGACGTCATTTTCATATGTCGCTAAATACATAAATATAGCAACGTTTTTAACTGGTGTCGCTAATCTCGTTACTAATTTGACATATTTTGGTAGTGAAATGGAGGAGAAGTGGTTGATGAGAGTATCTGAGATGCTGTTCTGATCATACGTCTAGCTGCCATCGGGAAGGATGATAGATCGAATTTCATTCTTACATTTTCGAACTGTCACCTTCGTATGGAAATACTTCGTATTCTTGTCACCATCTCGTATCCATTAGCATTTTGCCCTTTGACTCCAATAGGTTTCCTCGATAGAGAGAAGGTCATTATCTCCGCAGTAATCTCTCTCTCATCCACGAGCGATTGAACCGAAGGACTCAAGGCCTGCAACCTTAGAAGCCGTTCCTGGAGTCTACTGATACGGGCTTTGATATTGCCAAATTTCTTGCGACTCCACCTGTGAAGTTTAGCGACTGTAAACTGGACTTTATTGCTAAAGGAAGCGTTTACCTGAGCATTTGCTTTAGCATAGCTAGGATTTCATTTTATATGTATCACAATACGAAATTAGGGGATTTTTCTAATGATTTTGATACCGTAGTATCATTATCATTAACTATATGATGCCAAGTTGTATTGAGCTCCTCTATGAACGTGTTGTGGGTCATATGATAAGCTTTAAAATGCTCCGGTCTCTTCTTCAGTAGAGGTCCTCTATTTGTGTTGAGAAGGATCGGTGCGTGGTCGCTATTGATTCGTGGCAGCGTGGACACCGTTGAGTGTGGGAACATATAACACCACAGAGAGGTCGCAAGCGCCCTGTCGAGATGCTCTCTTATATGGAAGGTCGACCCCTACGGTTTGTCCAAGAGTATGCTGGCCCCGAGCAACCTAGGTCGATGAGACCATATTGTTGGATCATCTGGTTAAATATGAGAGCAGCTTGGTGGTCGAATCTTCCTCCCCCTTGTTTCTCTTCGGAAACAAGTATGGCATTCAAATCTCCATTGCAGCACCATGGAGTCGAAATAGTGTTGACTAGAACTCCTATCAGGTGCTAGGGTTTTGGATGCTCGTTCTTTTTGGGGTAGCCGAATAAACATAGCAGACTCCAGGCAGGGGTTTCATTACTAGCATAATAGACAACAAAATGAGGTTCTATGACAAAAATGTGATAGATGTACTGATCGCCGAGTCCCACCCCAGCCAAAGCCCTTCTGAGCGGCCTATAGGGGGACAAAGAAGTGGTTTGGGTATTCGAGATAGAGGAGAGTGAGTGAAGTGTGGGAAGATAAAGACATGGTTTTTGAGAGAAAAAAATTGTTGGGTGGGTGACAGAGAGAAATGATCGTAACATTTGGACTGTCGAGACATTTCTTCCATCTCGACAGTTCCAAGCTAGGACTAACATTGTCCTTGCTGCTGTTTGAGGTTAGCCGCCACGACCTGTGTGTTTGCCTTCGATGAGGAGTAACTGGAGGGCCATTTTTTACTCTCCTAGGAGTCCAACCAGACTGGGGATGAACGTTTCTTGGAAAGGGATGGGGCATTCAACTGAGAGTGCTTCTCGTGAGAGGCCTTACGAGCTAGACGCTTCAAGGAGAATTTTTTTGGATGTGCCTGACGATGATGACTCCCGTGCTGTACTGTTCGGGTGTGAATGTTGCTTTGATTTGTGTTGTAACATTAACCTCATGGTAGGGATCCGAGATGGAGTAGAGGGGGTAATACGAAAGGAGAACAGGGTTGGGATGCTCTGCGGTACATTTTTCGTAGAGGGATAACTCATCTTCTCTTGCTGACTCTCGTCTTCTACAATGTTGCTGTTGCACTTTAGTAACTGCATGGGTGAATTTAATGCTGGATGGAGGTCTATGTTAGTCTCCATAAAATCAACAGATTCTACTTCATTCAATTCTGGGGACACGCCAACATTCTCTTCCGTACCTGATTGCATGGTGTCGGGATCGGGTCCCTCATTATTAGAGACAATCAAATTAATTTCCATGTGTTGTTCCACCATTGGTTCATGGCCCAACACGTTATCAGTGGTTGGTTCAACGATAAATTCTTGCTGCCGTGGGTTATACTTTACGGGTTGAACTTGTCTAGAAGAATTGGAGTTCACACCTCCGGTCAGTGGCATCGCCCGGGGCGGTACGACAGGGGTTGTGGGCGACGGCGGTGTTGCACTGGTGTTATTTGTGCTTTCTTGTCCTCCCCCAAGGTCTGGGTTAGTCCCTCTGTGCGAAAAGACACTTTGGGCCTCCGTACGATAGTCCTCGTCCTTAATCCGTGGTCGAAAAAGCTCCATTATTTTGATGATCTCTTCATCAGACCAATCATCACCAATGAGAGAAGTAAATCTCTCCCACTCGGGGCAGCTTTGATACAAGTGTCCAACCCTGGTGTAGCATTTGGGTTCCTAAAATTTGTCTTCTATTTTGGAGATTTTTTTATTTTTATTTTTGTTAGAATCAATTATTAACTAGGATATTGATTTGGGATCATAAGGTTTTTGCCTAAGCCTATAGGTTAGGTATAAGGAAATTAGGTCGTATATGGTCTCTAGGGGCCCCTAGATAGTCCCTAGTGTATTATTTCACCGTTTTAGAATTTCCAGGATTTTATAAAGATTTTTAGATAATTTTATATATGATTTTATTATTTTCCTAAGCTTCTATGATTTACTGTGAGAGCACCCGATAGTAGTTATGAGGCCAAAGAATTTATTTGGGCTCTAGAACCCTTAAAATATTTTGTAGATTTTTCTAGGAATTGTTAGGATTTTTTGTGAATTATTTGGAGTTATTTAGGGGTTAAAGTATTAAAAACTACTTTTCTAAAATTAGAATAAGAAAAATAAAGATTAAATAAAAACAAACCCACACCCCGAAACCTGGGCCCGCCTGGCAGCCACGCAGGCTGGACAACGGGACCCAGGTGGCAGTCGTTGGGGGCGGATGGAGCTCGGTCTCCGTGCCGCCTACGGAATCCCAGCCCGAGCCGCCTTGGAGCTGCCCCTAAGCCGAGCCAAGCAGGGCTTGCTCTGGGCCGTTCGATCAGTGCGGTGGGTACACGCGATCGTGCCATGTGGCCTCAAGCCACCACCTGGATAGCCCACCGACTCTCTCTCCTTATATATATGTATATATTATTCAGTTATTTCGTAAACCCTAGATTTAATTCCAGCAGCTTTTTGTGGAAGAATTCTTGTGGAGTCCTCGACTTCGCGGAGGGTTTGCCGTTGATCGAGACGTCCGTTTTGTACGCCGTTTTTTTTATTAGAAGCGTATTGAGGTTAGGTTTCTGAATATAGACTTTATTTTCTGGAATTTTGTTCTAGAATTTCTGAATAATTATTTGAGTGTCGATTGTCCAAAAATTAATGCGTTGCACGATTTTCGAGATTTCGAGTGATCCCGAACTCCGATTCGCGATCCATTTGAAGTTTTGGAAAGCTGACATCAAGCTCTACAACATATAATTTTTCCAAAAATTTAGATTTTCATCTAGTATTTTATTTTATTCGTAGAAGTCAGATTTGGTCAATGATTTATCGATTTGGTCATGGTTAGCCATAATGGCGATAACTTTTGACCTAATCGTGATTTTGTGGCACGGTTAATTTCAGTGCAATCGTGGTGCTAAAATCTACTATGTTGCACACTCAAACTTTTGAGTTCATAATGTTTGACTAGTTAGTCAACATTATGTCTCGGTTTGCGTGCTACGGGTCCCGAATTTGGAATCGTGACTTTCCTTGGCCAACTATTTGTGTTTAGATTGTCATTTCAGAATTAAATAGGTTAAAATAGAATTTTAGATGATTTACTCTAGAATTAGAATAGTGTTAATTAAGTTAACCCATTAGACACTTTCTAGGATCTTTAGTGGGAATCGTTGATCTAACTTGTGGTTTTTATGTGAAGGGGTAGATCGGACTACAACGTCTTGACTTGTGACTTTATCATCTATCGGAGCAGGCAAATATCACTATGACCTATGTTTCCTTTATTTTATACTACATGTTTTATGTCGTCTTTTCACTAATACTTCTTTATGATTCATGCTGTCAATGTTCATGATTACTATTGTGCACGAGAGTCAGAATCGTTAGGGTATATATACATGTTCATCACTTATTCATTGTTTCTCATTTTTTACAGTTTATCATATTTCTAATGTTCGTCGTAATGGACATGTATTGTGAGTGAGTCGGGCGGGAGAATACAACAAGTAAGCATGTGGTCAACGATTTGAATACAGACCCCCTATAAATTGATTGCATAATATCAGTCATGCACCACACGTATGACTGACGGATATCCCAAGCCGTCTACATGCTAAAAGTTGGTATTCTAAAATACACGGTACACGTGACTTAATCAGTGTTGCTCTATTATCTATTGTTCTTCTTTCGTCAAGTCTACATTCTTATTGTTATCATATCTTTGTGGTATGTCAAGTCAACCTTCATATTGTTATCATGTCTTAGTGGTATTTCCTTATCATACAATATTATGCCTGTACTTATCTTCAGTTAATTTTCTTTTATCGTTTCTTCTTGCTTTTATACTATATTGTGTAATGTAGTGTTATGGTGATTTTGTTCCAATCCTGACTGGATAATATTTTTCAGTTGTAGACGACGTGATCTGTCCAAAGGTTTATGGTGAGTATGTTGGAGCCACTGACGTCACTGGCGTACCCGGTTCCAGCACTGATGCGAATTAGCATATTTTCTTCCTTATGGATTCGCATTAGTTAGTAGTTATAGTTATAGAGTTTAGTTATTTATTTTCTGCTATCCGGGTTTGTTCCCGAGACTTACTGAGTTGTAGTGGATTATTTTATATTTATAATATTGAGACTATTGGATATTTTGGTGATTATTGCTGGCTTAGTTGTGAATGATATATATGCGTGTTGTGCTTGTTGTGGACCATTGTTATCATAGACATCGTACTACTGCCGATGCTGCGGCATAGGCTGGACTTGGCCACGTACTCGTATCCCGAAAAGCGGGAGTGGGTTGTGACAATTTTTTATGGTGGCCCATACTGGTCCAATTTCGCAAAAGACTGTGAACTCATGGTAGTGCTTAAGTTAGCTGTACTACTACGAGCCTGCGAATAGAGTTGAAGTTAGGAGGTTATATCATCCATAAAATAGAATTTCTAACCCTATGAGTCTATTTTATCTTAGGATCTTATTGTCTCTTAATTGCATCTTGCTTGATTTCGTCCGTGATTTCTTTGACATGTTTGTATCTACCGTTATAACCATATCCTTACTTTCCTTTTAGTTCGCAATGGTTGAGACAAGGCGCAGTACGATCCGTAAGGGGAAAAGGGTAGCTAACCCTTATGCTACTCCCGAGCCCAAAGGATCAACAACAGAGAGTACAGAATTCATAGAGCCCTCTAACCATCAACCATATAGAGTTAGTGCTGAGGATCTTCCACCACCACCACCAACAGCCCCAACCCAAGGAGTAACTGTGGATGGAGCTCATATCCTTACGATACTCTATGGCATAATGGAGACTCAGCAGAGACATGCAAATATTCTGGAGAGGAGCGTAGATACATGACAAGATCGTGTGGGTACTATTAATGGGTTTTGCAAGATGAACCCACCTCCCTTTACTGGCTCGGAGAAACCTATAGAAGTCACCAACTGGCTAGTGGAGATAGAGACACTGCTAGAGGCATCGTAGCTGCCACCGGAGAAATAGATAAAAGTAGTAAAGTAGCAGCTCAAGGACAATGCACATCATTGGTGGACTTCATAAGAAAGACGGTTGGGCAAGAATGTGTTATGGGAAGAGTTTACGGACATCTTCAACACCATATTCTTTCCTACAACAGTTCGGAAGGAGCTGCGGGATCAGTTCATACGACTAGAGCAGGGGAGCATGAAAGTGGACGAATATGATGCAGAATTTAGTCGTTTGAGTCATTTTGTTCCTACTCTTGTATCTACAGAAGAAGAGAAGGCGAAGAAGTTCCATTCCGGGTTGAATTATAAGTTACAGAGTTTGACAGCGTCAGTAGACCCAACATCCTATACAAATATCTTGAATGCAACTAGGCTTCAAGAATCTATCCTAAGACAGAAAGTAACCTCCCAAAAGAGAGGTAGAGATGGCAGTCATCAAGAACCATCAAAACATCCTAATATTTCTTAGAAGACCCTTCAAATCCAGCATCAACATCATCCTCCAACTAGGGTGGTATCATCCCAGCCACAACAAAAGCCTATCCAACCAAAGCCTAAGTGTAATTATTGTGGAAAAGAAGGACACAAGTGGGATCATTGTAGGAAGAGGTTAGGACTTTGTCTCCTTTGTGGATCGCCAGACCACCAAGTACGAGAATGCCCCACAGCACCAGCTCAAAAGCCAGTTTTATAACAACAGTCCGGAGGAGCACAACGTCAAGGACAAGCATGTGTGGATGTGACTCAACCCCAAGGCATAGATAACTTAAATATGTTTCCTTGAAAGCCTTCTTTAGTTGTTAGAAAGGATGCATGCTTAGTTAAGTTGTAGTATGCTTATTATTGATCAGTTCCCTTATATTCCTAGCCATTATCTCTCCGTGACTTAGCTTAAGAAATTATTGCTTGTAAGAGTTATGTATTATATTATGCTATTTGTGATGTTTGATTTTTTGAGGACAAAAATATTTTAAGGGGATAGTTTGTAGCATTTGGGTTCCTAAAATTTATCTTCTATTTTGGAGATTTTTTTATTTTTTATTTTTGTTAGAATCAATTATTAACTAGGATATTGATTTGGGATCATAAGGTTTTTGCCTAAGCCTATAGGTTAGGTATAAGGAAATTAGGTCGTATATGGTCTCTGGGGGCCCCTAGATAGTCCCTAGTATATTATTTCACCGTTTTAGAATTTTCAGGATTTTATGAAGATTTTTAGATAAGTTTATATATGATTTTATTATTTTCCTAAGCTTCTATGATTTACTGTGAGAGCATCCGAGAGTAGTTATGAGGCCAAAGAATTTATTTGGACTTTAGAACCCTTAAAATATTTTTTAGATTTTTCTAGGAATTTTTAGGATTTTCTGTGAATTATTTGGAGTTATTTAGGGGTTAAAGTATTAAAAACTACTTTTCTAAAATTAGAAAAAAAATTAAATAAAAACAAACCCACACCCCGAAACCTGGGCCCGCCTGGCAACCACGTAGGCTGGACTACGGGGCCCAGGTGGCAGTCGTTGGGGGGCGGGTGGAGCTCGGTCTTCGAGCCGCCTAAGGAATCCCAGCTCGAGCCGGTTTGGAGCTGCCCCTAAGCCGAGCCAAGCAGGGCTTGCTCTGGGCCGTTCGTTCAGTGCGGTGGGTGCACACGATCGTGCCATATGGCCTCAAGCCACCACCTGGACAGCCCACCGACTCTCTCTCTCCTTATATATATGTATATATTATTCAGTTATTTCGTAAACCCTAGATATAATTCCAGCAGCTTTTTGTGGGAGAGTTCTAGTGGAGTCCTCGACTTCGCTGAGGGTTTGCCGTTGATCGAGATGTCCGTTTTGCGTGCCATTTTTTTTATTAGAAGCGTATTGAGGTTAGATTTCTGAATATATACTTTATTTTCTAGAATTTTGTTATAGAATTTCTGAATAATTATTTGAGTGTCGGTTGTCCAAAAATTAATGCGTTGCACGGTTTTTAAGATTTCGAGTGATCCCGAACTCCGATTCGCGATCCGTTTGAATTTTTAGAAAGCTGACATCAAGCTCTACAACATATAATTTTTTAGAAATTCAGAGTGATGTAACGTATAGGCAACTTTAGAGGGGGGTGAATACAGTTTGTGTCGATAATCACCAAATAAAAAATTAACTCTATATCACCTCCACAAAACAACTATCAAGATAGTAAATAAATCAGAGAGAAATGCGGATGTAAATAAAGATCAAAAGAGCATATGCAAATATAACAGTTTTAACCTGGTTTCTCTCGTGGAGGACTAGTCCAGGCCTGAGAACTCTAGCTCAGGATTGAAATCCACTATTTGTGAAATAGTGTACAACCACGTGCCTTTACTCAGAAGAGCACGCCAACTTCTTACAAATTTGCAGGTGGCGAAACTTAGAATTGTCCAAGTGACTTTTCTTTTCAACTCTTGCACAAAAACTTCTAGCTGAATCGTACTTGAGCACCTTGGGGCTTAGGAAGTTTTATGGCTAGTAGATTGGAAGAGTAAGGCTTAGGTAGTATAAGGCTTAGATGATTGAGAGTGAGAGATAGAAAGATGATATGAAATGAAGGAAATCAAGCCTTATTTATACTACTCTGGGGAGGCAGAGTTTGTCCCGAATTCTACCCCAAGAATTCAAATTTTTGAACGTTGGACAGCTTGTACCAAGCAGGCCCTAAAAATTAGGGTGCTGAAAATCAGGAGACAGAGTTCGGCCCGAACTCTGTGTGGGGGCAGAGTTCGGCCCGAACTCTGCCTCCTAGGTGGCAGAATGGCCTTTGGGCTTTGTTTGGCTTGGTGGAGCTTGGGCTTGGTTCAGGTATTGGTCTGTTTGTATGGTAGAGCTTGGAGAGATATATCTAGGGGTTGAGATGACACAGTGCGACTCAACGTACACATTCTCCTAGACTCAATAAGTTGAAGATGACAGACTTGGAACAAATAGAAAAACCAACATCCCTTTGATGACGCCTTTCTTCTGATATTTAAGCAGATCTGAAGACATCTTTTTTCTTGACATCAGTCGTCCAAAGATAAGCAGGTCTGGAAATCTTTTTGTATGATGTCGTCTTTGGTCCATCATTAGTTCTTCATTGCCTATGACCTGTTTGATCATGTTTACTACATGTCTACAAATACATATTAGGCGAGCAAAATATGTTGCAGTATGATACAAGTATAGCAATATGATATAGGACAATTAGGACAATACTAAGTTTAAGTAGCAACAGAATAGTGAGTATATGAATATTAGTGACATCATTATGTTAAAATTAATTGATTAGCCATATTTAAAAACACAATGTAATCATTGGGCTAACACAGAGTTTCATCTAGTAATTTATTTTATTCGTAGAAGTCTGATTTGGTCAATTATTTATCGATTTGGTCATGGTTTGCCATAATGGCGATAACTTTTGACCAAATCGTGATTTTATGGCACGGTTAATTTCAATGCACCCGTGGCACTGAAATCTACTATGTTGCACACTCAAACTTTTGAATTCATAATGTTTGACTACTTAGTCAATAGTATGTCTCGGTTTGCGTGCTACGAGTCCCGAATTTGGAACCGTGACTTTCCTTGGCCAACTATTTGTGTTTAGATTGTTATTTCAGAATTAAATAGGTTAAAATAGGATTTTAGATGATTTTCTCTAGAATTAGAATAGTATTAATTAAGTTACCCATTAGACACTTTCTAGGAACTTTAGTGGGAATCGTTGATCTAACTTGTGGTTTTTATGTGACGGGGTAGATCGGACTACGATGTCTTAACTTGTGACTTTATCATCTATCGGAGCAAGCAAGTATCACTATGACCTATGTTTCCTTTATTTTATACTATATGTTTTATGTCATCTTTTCACTAATACTTCTTTATGATTCATGCTGTCAATGTTCATGATTACTATTGTGCACGAGAGTTAGAATCGTTAGGGTATATATACATGTTCATCACTTATTCATTGTTTCTCATTGTTTATAGTTTATTGTATTTCTAATGTTCATCGTAATGGACATGTATTATGAGTGAGTCGGGCGGAGGAATACAACAAGTAAGCATGTGGTCAACAAATTGAATACAGACCCCCTATACATTGATTGCATAATATCAGTCATGCACCACACGTATGACTGACGGATATCCCAAGCCGTCTACATGCTAAAAGTTGGTATTCTAAAACACACAGTACACGTGACTTAATCATTGTTGCTCTATTACCTATTGTTCTTCTTTCGTCAAGTCTACCTTCTTATTGTTATCATGTCTTCGTGGTATGTCAAGTCAACCTTCATATTGTTATCATGTCTTAGTGGTATTTCCTTATCATACAATGTCATGCCTATACTTATCTTCAGTTAATTTTCTTTTATTATTTCTTCATGCTTGTATACTATACTGTGTGATGTAGTGTTACGGTGATCTTGTTCCAATCCTGACTGGATAACCAATTTTCAGTAGTAGACGACATGATCTGTCCAGAGGTTTACGGTAAGTATGTTGGAGACACTGACGTCACTGGCGTACCCGGTTCCAGCACTGATACGAATTAACATATTTTCTTCCTTATGGATTCGCATTAGTTAGTAGTTATAGTTATAGAGTTTAGTTGTTTATTTTCTGCTATCCGGGTTTATTTTCGAGACTTACTGAGTTGTAGTGAATTATTTTATATTTATAATTTTGAGACTATTGGATATTTTGGTGATTATTGCTAGCTTAGTTGTGGATGATATATGCATGTTGTGCTAGTTGTGGACCATTGTTATCATAGACAACGTACTACCACCGATGCTGCGACGTAGGCTGGACTTGGCCACGTACTCGTATCCCGAAAAGTGGGAGTGGGTCGTGACACCTGGCGCAGAAGGAGCAAAGACGGGGAAGTCTCTCATATCTGATCGCCACCTGGCTCATACTACAGCCTTCAATACTTGTGGATATGGATTTCTTGAGGGGTTTGGATATATCGATAAGTATTTTGAGGCGAGCAAAGGTTCACCATTGCCCTTCTTCTGCAGGCAAAACGGGTCTAGGTAAGCCTAAGGCCTCCGCTATACGGGATATCGCATTGCGATTGAGAATCAGAGGGATTTTGTGTAACTGGACCCAAAAGTCGGCCATATTAAATTTATACTCTTCCGACAGTTTCCTTGGGTCACACTTCTCGATCGCGAGCAACTCATCATTAATGCTCCATGGGGCTTCACGGAGTATCCGATCGATCTCATCTGATGAATCTAGTTGAACCAAAAAGGTCCCTGCATCGACTTCCAGGTCTGATACATGTACAGTTTTAGTGGTCTTCCAGAGTTTCGAAAGGATTGCTGCGCATGAGAAGCATCGATTGGAATATGGCTTTACCGTCATTGTGGAAGCCCAATGATGAGGGGCTGAACTTTCTCTCGTAGACAGGGGATAACCCCAGCGGGACCTTGGAGATGGAATAGAGAAGACATCTTCTCCACAACCTCCCTGTAGGAGGATATAGTTGGGTCCTGGCAAGTCAACCGCGAAGGCAGATGGTTTATGTCTGGGCCATCACCAACAAAAGGAAAAGTAGAAGGAAAGCGAAGGGGGAGGGGTAATGGCTAGGACATAGAGGGGGTTGGATGAGAGGCAGGAAAGGAGAGGAGAGGGGAGGCAATGGGGGGAGGCATGAGAGGAGGGGAGAGACGAGGACAACGGGAGGGAAGGATGACTTATTGTTTGCCATCGAAAATATGATAAAGTTTTGTTGATTAAAACAATGATATTTCAATTACAAACAGAATAGCATACAATATAGGACTTAGACGTAGTCCTAGGAGTACACTTTTGTTTTTATCTGGGAACTGTATCGATAGAGCGAGTGGTAATACGTTGACTCCGTTGACGATCTGACGACGATCTTGGATTCTCTGAAGGTCTGGGCTACTATGGATGCCAGAGCATTTAGAGGAGAAGTAGACGTTATGTGTCTCTTC
Organism: Iris pallida; assembly: GCA_029216955.1. Lineage (NCBI taxonomy): Eukaryota > Viridiplantae > Streptophyta > Magnoliopsida > Asparagales > Iridaceae > Iris > Iris pallida. The sequence goes on from JANAVB010038220.1 coordinate 4,915,564, forward strand.
TCGTCTCTGTAGGTAGATATGATGATCTATCTGTCTTTTATTGTGTATATAGATGCAGGAATGATCCCTCTATTTATAGGCAGCAGACTGGTCTACTCATGCATGCATATGTAGGATGTGTCTGTACATAGGGATGCCACGTGGCTGATGCTGTGGGGCGCATGGATGATGCGCCCTGCGTTAAAGCTGAATCTTGTTTGAACTGCACTGTTGGGCTGCAGTAGAACTGACACGTGGTAGTTGCGAAGATTCGGCCATTGTTGAGATCTTGGGTGGTTAGCATCCATTCGTAGGCGGAACTGAGTCAAATGACACATGGCGCGTGTTCATGGCTCAAAGATCTCGGATTTGGTGGAGGATGATATGTCAGGATGTGCCTAGGATCTGGCGCATGGGACGACTTAGTCTATGACTTTCAGAGGTGACACACAAGTCTGGGTGCATGGCTTCTGAGGCGCATGTAGAGCTTCGAGTGCATGGCTGTGGAAACACATGCAGAGACTTGGCTTCTGTCTTTTGGGATCAAGAGTAAGTCGGGGGCGCATGGCTGTTAAGGCGCATGCGAACTTCTGGGCGCGTGGCTGTGGAGGCGTATGCAGGGACTTAACTTCTGTCTTTTGGGATCAGAAGTAAGTTGGAAGCACATTGCTTTAAAGGTGTATGCAAACTTCTGGGTGCATGGCTGTAGAGGTGCATGCAAGTGATCGGTCGGCCATGTGGCAAGGACAGCTGTAGCCGACAGAATTTAATGATGAAGATAACGTTGTCGGCTTTTTATTTTCTGCAAAAAGCTTTCAACTGTTCTGTATTCGGGAAGCGTGCTGCCAACTTGTCACATAGCTTTAAATGCTTGATGGGTGACGAGTTAAAGTGGGCGCATCAGTTTGTGCGTTACTAGGCGCATGGGTCTAGGTCCCATTGGGCGCATCGGTACGGAGCGCATGGTGCTGACAGCACATCTGCTATATGGCACATCCTTATTGGCCCGTCTGTTGAGTTCTTCGAGGCATTAATGGCTGTTTTGACTTGGCTGAATATGAAGAGGCAGATTCATTGGCATTAACGCAAATTTATTGCACAGAATATGAGGAGACTTCTACTTGGCGCATGGACGAAGGCTGCCCCGGTCTCCAAATAGCTTTGTGAAGAGTTTTGTTTCTTATTTCACTTAGCTTTCCTTCATGGACACTACACCAAAACAAGCAATTCCTCACGGTTATTACCGTGACAATTATTTTTCGTCACGGTAATAAGTGTTACGGTTTGGGCGTGGTAATAATTTTGTAACGGTAATAACCGTGACGAATTATATTTTTCGTAACGGTAATAACCGTTAGGAAATTATAATTCTTCACGGTTATTACCGTTAGGAATTATAATGTGGTCACGGTTATTAGTGTGACTACAATGTATTTTTCTGTCACCATTGTCCACTCATTGTAACCGTTGTAAATACAATTTTTAAAAAAATCGAACCACGAACATGCATTCAACTCGTAACTAAACTACAACCAATCAATTTCATTACATTTCAACCATATGGCAAGTAATTAATCCACACTGCAACTATCATTATAAATGGTATTTAAGTTCAACAAAAATATTTAAATCCAACAAAAGTTAAGTATAAAAGTTTAGTTTACAAAAGTTAACTTTACAAATGATTCTGAATTTTACATCGTTGAAGAATTGCTCTACAACATTGTGTCAGAGGAAGTGTACTGCAGCACTGGTGAGCCTCTTCCTCTACCATGTACACCAATTGAATAGAGTTTTTCTGGAACATTTCGTCCTGCCACATTGTGTCAGAAGACCTGCATCAGCTCGCCTCCTCACTCCCTGACGTTCAGATCGAACCGAATTGGTACATTTCGTCCTGCCACCATGTACACCAATTGAATGAGTTTTTCTGGAACTTGACCATCCAATTCATTATTTTTCAATAACCTGCATAAAAGTGAATGATAGTAGATTATGTTAAACATATAAAGATGTTCATATGTAAAACCACATAGCATCAAGTGAACCTATGCATGCATTATTTTGTGCACGAAATGTAACACAAACTGCAGTAACAAACAATGCTAATACGGTATAAAGGCCTCAAGAATTAGAGCATGTTAACTTCCTCTAAACCTTGCAGATCAATTAACTAGTACTCGGCCAAATGAAGCATTCAGTAAATTATCTAATCAGTCAACCAATTTTCATGGAATGTAGATTTGTCGTTACTTAAAATAATAAAAATTTCTAGCACATAAGTGGCAAAAGATTGAGAAGAATTGTTAGTCACAAAAACTGGGGTTCTCATCAATTTGTAACTGAAACATAATACAATATATATATATTGTTCATACCATAGCCAAACTGGAAGCCTGCTTCACAAGAAATGCATATATCCAATATATATGTTAATCAGTGTTCTTGTTTGCCTAGTTCTAATTATTTTGTTCTTCTTCTTCTTCTTCTTCTTCTTCTTCTTCTTCTTCTTCTTCTTCTTCTTCTTCATTACAATAAGATACAGACAACAATAAAGGGCTTATCTGTTATTGGCTATTTTAATCATGTTCTTCCATTATGCTATGTAAGGGTTGTTTCCTCTCTAACATTAGGCATACCTGTAATATCTATAATATGAGAGATCCCAGCGGCTCTTAACAATTTTGAAATTAATTTCGCGACATCATCAAACTCTTTACTCTTGATCAATGGAAGGACGGTGCACTTGATGGGAGCAACAATAGGAGGAAAGCGAGTCTGCCCCTGCTCAACTTCACATCACCCACTTCAAAACCCACATGACGGCCCTATGACACTCCAGCGAGCTCCTCCTATAAGATAACGCCAATCCTACCATCTGCCACTCCCCTCAACCAAGCTCACCTGCCTCGAGACTCCAGGCTGCAGCAGAGCCATTTACTGCTCGCATCCCAACTTCTACATGTGTTATGTTTTTGTTGAATTGCCTCAGTCCATCTCCGTTTTGACAACTTTTCAGTCAGCAATCTACACAGGGGCCACCTACCTTCATGGTATCATTGCTCAGGTGATCTAATTCTTTGTCGACCAGTCCCCGTGTCTGCTTCTTGTCGACAGCCCCCATGACTACTTCTTTGTCGACCAATCCCGATGTTTTGATACTGTCTCCTTGGCTACCTCCATAATCTGTCTCTACTATCCCAGAATCCTCCAACTCTAGGCCATCCTGGTTCTGCACCAACTCTATGCCAACCACAAGTGCATTGTATTGCTTTTTTATGTTCTTAATGCCTACATTTATTTTTCTTACTTAGCAAACTCTTGTTGGTAGACCCATCATGAGTTTGAGGAGGGTGTTAACAATAGTGTCATTGTATAGTTTATATCATTGTTGTCTTATTCAGATATTCTATGCTCCTCCTCAGCCCAACATTAACGAAGTAGCTAGCCTTCTATGTATGTTCTCCCATATATAGTTGGCCTCCAGCCTAATGAAAGGATTCCAATTTATTCCAAATTGTACTCTCTAATACAAACCATCTCAAAAAAACAAAAAAAAACAACAACAAAAAAAAAATCCTCACCTTATCTAATCAGGAGGAGCCACCTTCTAGTTTCCCAGAAAGCACTTATTTCTCATGGTATCTTAAAAACTCATTCTAACAATGCAAGTTTTATGAACATATATATGAAATGCATTCAATGATGTCGTAGCTGTTCTCTTACCTGATCTCTGCTTGTATAACTTTCTGCTATTAATTTTAGTGCTGCACCTTTAGCATTTTGCATCCGGTTTAATGCCATACTTCCACTAGCATCAACCACAAAGATTACCTGTTGAAAAATACAATGCAAACTAATCTCAGAAGTTAAGATACGATTCTGACAGAAACAGAGACGTATACAACTGTAGCCAATTGATCAGAAACACTGGCATATAAAATTTCAAGGCAAGTGCAACTATTGCTTGTGAAGTCAGATGGTAATTAAACGACATCTTTCAAGTATAGCAGCCATCAACAAGGATTTCAAAGTTTTACTTTCAACTTTATTTAGAAACCAGGCAGAATAAAAAATAAAAAAGGCCATAGAAAAATTATAAACAAATTAAATATGAGTTATTAATATCTACATACCAGGGCACCCGCCTTTCTTGCCATTCTTTTTGCTCTCATATCAGTCTTTTCAACAAACACTTTTCTGGTCTTGTGGACATCTTTTTCCCTCCGTAGCTTTTGATATGGTGTAGCTGCTCTGAGAGTTGCATCAACTGCGAGTCTCTTTACTGGGCCCTGAGAAGAGAATCATATTCAAAACCAGGTACAGGAGATGGTACTAAATACGAAAAAGAAACTTGAAAATTAATCCACAACCTACTAACAGATAATTGAAACCAAGTTATTATCAATATAGTAACTGATATTTTATAGTGATTTGGCCAAAGGGGGAAAAAGAGGTGCTATAGAGACTTCATAGGAAACGAAAGTCCTGACTCAAAGCCTTTGGTGGATGGGCGCAGCCACAGGGACTATCCTTCCAACCAAAAAAAAAGATTGAAGAACTACTAGAAACACAACTATATTACATTTCTAAATAATAATATATACTCTGGTTCAAGGCCATAATCTACTCTTCACAAATATCATCAATATTATTGTGCAATAAGAGCAAACCTTGGGAAGCATAGGCTTTATATAGCGGCCCCTATCCTCTGAAAATATAACATTCTTGGCTCGCCCAGCCTTTCCCTTTCGCCTTTGTGCTTGTTGTGCAAAGAAAAGAAGCTTCTCATCTACAATGCCACCTTCAGCATCAAAGATAAACTCATCAGGTAATTGTGGCTCTTGCTGCTCATTCTCCTGGTCATTGTCCTCCTCATTGTCCTCCTATTTGCATTGGAAAACCATAAACATTCCATACCAAACTCCAATTTGGAGCCATGTCATGAGGACAAAAGTAAGCGCAAAACCAAATTACATTGGTTGAGGTACTTCCAGTATTTGAATTGATGTACGTAAATTTAATTCCAACACCCTGAATAATTAATCACTAAGACTTCATATCAAAAGATAGCTACTGAAACAAAATTTGTAAAATTGGAAGATCATATACGAAAAGAACAGTTACCACCAATTCAAAAACAACAACAACAAAGCCTTTATCCCGAATTTTGGGGTTGGCTAAAAGAACAGTCACCAAGTACAACAAAGAAATGAGGTGTTTGGTTGCTTGTAAATAGTGATGCTGCAATATATTTCACAATAGTTGAGGTACTTCCGGTATTTGAATTGATGTACGTAGATCTGATTGTAGCAACCAAACTTGAAACCTTTACTCTCTAACGTTTTTTTTGCAGTCAAAATGATCGCAAGTCCACCTACAGCAGCATTTAGAAGGGAGGTAATAGATGCAGCTGTCATCATCAGGTGGCAGTGTGGCACTGTTGCTACTTCCCCCCTTCCCTCTTTACTTGCAACATTTCCCCCTAACTCCAACTAAACAACTTCTCTACTTACAGCAATAAAAGCTGCATGAAACCATTACCAATAACAACTATGCAAACACTATATCTACAAGTAGCAATATCTGTTGCAGCTAAACCAGAAATTTGATTTGCAACACCACTTGCAGAATCAATATTACATGGTACTTCAATCTACAGTCATCCTAACACCCCCCTAAACAAGATTAGGATACATTTTGCAAAAATTAATACCAAGGTTGTCTCTTGTCATATGGCCACGAACAACAATAAGCTGTAAAGTTTTAACAACAAAATGGTAGCCCTCTCAAATTTCAACAATACCAAGAAATACAGAGGAATAATAAAAGATAAATAGACTTGGATATATTTTTCAAAAGCGTGAACAAATTACAGATACCAAACATCTGATTTACCAAACCAAATACAACAAAAAGTGTTGCATGCAACAAATCTTTTATTGTATTTCTATAAACAGACCCAAATACCCCCAAAATTACTAAAAATGAAACATAGCCATGACAAACATTACGTTGCAAAGTTTAACAACAAATACGGATCACCTTTCGGTTATTCAAAGAAATAAAGAGCTATGGCAGAGAGAAATGATGTCATTATACAGATAACTACACGTAATTATACTTTTCAAATGTTTGCCTCCTAAACCAAATGAAAATGCTATAGAATGTCACTAGAACAAGTAAAACTAAACAAATCTGATTTGGAGCTTAAATGATCTTAAATAGGGCTGACTGGTAAAAAGGATCAATGTAGCAAGCCCAAAGAGAAAGGAATTATTGCTATCAGTGTCATTATTTTACTAGATCATTTAACTAAAAAGTCATAAGATCATTGATTTTACAGAAATTAAAACAAATGAGGAATTGGCAATAAGGATGAGTTATGGAAGGTGCAGACTGCTATGAGAACAATAGGTAGACGTAAACAGACACATTAAAGAAGGTAAAAATAATTTGACCGCTGTAAGATCAACTGCTGAGAGTTTCAGACTGATTAGAAAGGAGGGGTTAATCTAGCCAACATCAAACCTTAAGGTAAAGGAGCCATTGTTGTAATTCTAATTTCAAAATTGAGAATACTTTCATAACATACAAAGGAAAAGTTTGGAAAGCAGCCAGAACTAACAATTGCTAATTACAACCAGTTCTAGCAACATCAAGTAAAAATAAAAATAGAAGTCATACCGAATGAGCCTTTAAATCATAAGCAGACCTATCAGCGATCCCTACACACTCTATCCAACCATACGAACACTCTATTTCTGCATCCCAACAATCTGCAGCATAGTGAGCCATTTCATTAGGTAGATGTTGTCGGAAGCGCAGCCTATCCTTGTCGATTCCAAGATGTGTCAAGAAAAGGTACACTCTGCCAATGAAGTAACCAAGTGTTTGGTTGTTGACAGTTCCCTACCATAATTGAAAACAAGTTAGTAGACCATAAGTCAGTTGTATATAATATCTAAATTCAAAACTTGGCAATCAAAGCCAATAATAACAAGAGAAACAAAGGGAGAAACAGAATTGCATGGTGAATCAACCTGTGAAACAGCTTCACCACTGATCCTAATTCACCACTGGCTCATGTTTCATGTCCACTGCATTATGCATTATGCATATTGCTTCCATATAATTAAAAAAAATCTACTTTAAAGTTGTCGATCCAACCCCCAAAAGAAATAAGGCACTTAACTTAAATATTGAAGATTAAAAGCATTATCAAAGATATCAACCACTGCATACTTAAATTGACGTGGAGAACCTTGTAAAGCATGGTGGGCCAAGTGGCAGATCGGTGCAGAGTCCTTGACACATATCCAAAATACACTAGGATGCACCCAAAATCAGTATCATGTCACTGTGTCATAAGAATTGCACTACTGGGGTTAGAAGTTAACATTATATCTCTATAAGATATTCTATCGAACATGTTATGGACATTAAATACATACCTGTCCATATATAATTAAGAGTTGAATCAGAAGGCGATGACCCTCAGTTCAAAAAAATGAGGTTGGCGAGCACCTTCTTCGTGCGCTTGAGATGACCTCACCTTGAAAAAGGGAGGTTGGCAAGCATCTTCACAAGGGTCGGTATCGTGGAAGCTGCGAAGCCCGCGTTACGGTTCCAGTGGCAGAGAGACTGGAGGTTCTGCCTGACGATATTGCATATATATGTCAAGGGACTTGAATACGCGATCGAGGAAGTCGACGGGGGGTTTAGAAAATAACCCTAAATTGCGTGCAGGTTCTTGAACTCGTCTTCGCACGAGATAAAAACGTCCAAGAGCCTCTACATGATAAGGAAGAGGTTTTCTAGGGCTTCTTGGTCTGCAATGAAGGATGAAACAATAACCAGAAAGAGCCACCTATATTTAGCTTCCAATCGAAAACTAAGGGGAAAAAATATTTTTATGAAACTGAAGAACTAACCGACCATGTGTCGTCCTCGTCCGCGATGTAGAGGGGAGGAGGCGAGCGTCGCAGCGGTTCTGACGAGGGTCGACGAGGAGGCTCTCATCGAGTCGACCCACGCATTTACCATCCCGTCGCGTGCTTCCATGTACTTTTTCTTCCCCCGGCACGTCGGTACAGTACTGGAGGTGAAGTCGAGGATTCCTAGTATTGGAGGATGTGGGGGTAGTTTTCCTGCTCTAAATCTTGAGATTGTGAGGGAGAAGAAAACTCTAAAACCCTAATAAAATCGAAATCAAACAAGAACATACCTTCGCAGCTTAATCGGTGATGGAGGTCATCTGTCTCCTTCGTCGGTGATGGAGGAATAGGTTATGGCGGGCAAAAATTGGGAATTTTTTCTAGACGAAGAGAGAGAGGGAGAGGGGGAAGGAGAGGGTTTCGGGAAAATAGTGCGGGAAATGGGAAATTTTCCCTCATAACACTTTGCTTACTGCTCATGTGGAGTACATGTTATTTGGTTTTCGATTTTTTTCAATATTCAGTATTAATTTTGTAACGGTTTTTACTGTTACAAAAATTATAAAAATAATAAAATTTCAAAAATAGAATTGTTGTAACGATTGTTTAGTTATTGTAACGGTTATTACCATTGCAAGATTGTCACGTTAATAAACGTTACTAATGAAAAAAATATGTGTTACGAATTGCTTGTTTTGGTGTAGTGGGAGACGAACTCTATCGGTCCTCTGCCTCGGTGAGTCGACGTTGACGAAGATGTGCCGAGTTGGTTTATTCACCATCGGCCATGTTTTCGTACAAGCCTGTGAAAGTTGTAACACCCAGTTTTCTGAAATTAGGGTATTTTTGAAAATTTATTATTTTTATTATTTATTAGTGGTATTTTAATCATGGTATGATTTTTTGGTGATTTTAGTTAAGTTAAACCATTTTCTAAGTCATGACTTATGACTTTGTGACTTTGTTAGTATGACTTAGTATAAACCCTAGTTTTTCATAACCTAGAGACTAACCATGATCATGTGAGCCTAGCCATAGGCTTAGAACACCAAATTAGGGCTTTTTAGCCTAAAGGATATTTTGGTAATTTTCTAGGAATTATTTGGAATTAATTGTATTTATGTGATTTATTTTATTTTTAATTAGTTGATTAGTGTCATGTTAGCTTCTAACCTAGTTTAGCACTAATCTAGAGGTCAGCTACTAACCTAGAATGACTAAGAGGATAGATATTTGCATTGGTTAAAGTAAGATAAATATCTAGATTTACCTTTATTGATATTTTCCTTAAAACCCTCCAAATATCTCAACCCCTTTACACAAAGTCTCGCCTTAGCCATGAAGGAAGGCCAAGGACACCCCCCATGCCATGGCCGGCCAAGGGCACCCCCCCTAGCCCTACACCATTCTATATAATCCCATTGCATCATTCATGAACATTTTTACATGAATTTATACCTAGAAATTTCTATTTCTTCACAAGACCACAACTTGATCAATTTTGATCCAAATCACCTCTAGTTTCTTGCATTGGACTCCCCTACACTAGTGGGTACTAGTTAGGGCCTGCTATCAAGGAATTTGGAAGCTTTGGGACATCACCAAGTTGAAGGAAGCACACCCCCTCTTTATTGGTTTTTCATTGGATTTGCACAAATAGGTAAATACCCTCAAACTTAGTTAATATCCTGATTTTTCTTCATAAATGCATGCATGTAGGACTACCATAACTGTGGGTCAAATTTGGTGAAAATTAGAGTCGGTTAGGTGTCCGTATCGGACACGTATCCTAAGCTAGAAACCCTTGTTTGTTGAAATGCCACAAAGGTTTTGTTTTTGTTAAAATGTAGAACAAATTACATTTTTGGGTAGCCCTAGACTAGTAGGTTACAACCCTAACTTACTGAGCACGTTTTCGTGATGTGTCCGTGTCCAAGTTGGACACGAACATACTGTTAAACATCACACTGTGCACACTTTAATCTCCTACTACCCGACACTGATTTCTCCACGAATTGGACACGTGGACACGTGCCACTTGGCACAGACCTAAGGGCAATGTCTGACAAGACACCTCCAAAGTCTCGTGTCGAGTCGTGTCGTGTCGAGTGAGAAAACTCACTCGCACTGGTCGAGCACATCCTGTGCACGAGTGCACAGACCTCACTGATACGACCTTGTAACTTAGATATGACACAACTTGGACACTGGACCATGACACTGACATATACCCCTAGACCTACCCTACCTACTGACACGAGCACGAGACACAATATTGTGTGTGTCGTGTCCACGAGACATGTGCATCTCTGTACGACGCGGTGCTAAACCGCGTATATCAGTCGAGTTTCCTCGACTGATACGGGTCTCGTGTCGACTCTGTGAGACACGTGGACACCGTGCAGACACACTGACACCTAGCTTGACCCTAGGCGAACCTAGGGACACGACCACGAGACACGAGGACGTGTGTCATGTCCTACAGCTAGTTGCACACGTGCACGACACTGTATTTATGAGTGTGTGCACTGTGTTTACCCGATTTGGGTTTTAAGTGTTTGGACACGCCGTGTCATGTCGTGGTGGTCTGCCGTTGACACACATGACACGTATATGTATGGGGCACCAGTTACCAACCAATAGGATCGAGCCTTAGCTCGGTTTCGGGTGTGTAAATCGAGTTACCTAGTATCGAGTGCACTGTGCACTGTGCACAGTTCCAGTTTTTGGGTTTATTCCAGTTTTGCAAAATCGAATTTCAAATCGATTTTGATTCTGATTTATACATGTATTAGTGTATTTCTAGTATATATATACGTAGTATATATGTATGTGAGAGTGTGGGTGAGTTTTGAGGGTTTGTAGTAGTGTATATGTGTAGTTGTGGTGTATATACATATATATGTATATATGTCATTGTGTGTGTGTGTGTTTGGGGGCATTTCCTGTCCAGGAATTCTGGAACCCTTTCCCCCCTTGCTGTGTACAGCAGCTCTCTCTCACTGTCCTCTTCTCTCTCTCTCACTCTAAGTCTTTCACCCTCTATATATATATATATATATATATGTAATATATAAATAGGTTATATATATATATATATATATATATATATATATATATATATATATATATATATATATATGTATATATATATATATATATATATATATACATTTTGTATTAGATCATTGTGTCATTTTATATATATATGTGAGTGTGGGTTTTGGTATTGTATATAGAGTGTTCATATTGATATATATGTAGTAGGTAGATAGTGTTCATATTGATATATATATATATATATATATATATATATATATATATATATATATATATATATATATATATATATATATATATATATATATATATATATAAAATATATATATATATATATATATATATATATATATATATATATATATATATATATATATATATATATATATATGTATGACTTCTAAATATAGGTTAGATGAAAACGTATAACCATTAGCCTATGGCTTAAGCTACTAGCCTATGGCATAGGGGCTAACCCAAATTGACCCTTGTTGACTAAGGGTTGACCAAAGTCAACCTTAGGTCAAACTTGACCTAGTTGACCTAGATTGAACTTAAATTAACCTAGAATGACTAGTTTGACATTGGTTGACCTAACTTGACTAGTAGACTAGTTTGACTAGATAATTGACCATAGTTGACCAAAGTCAACTATAGGTCAACCATGACCTAATTGACCTAGAAATGGTTTGGATAGACTTAAGAGGACTTGTTGACTAAGTTTGACTAAACCCTAGGCTATTAACTAGTTGGTTTAGGGTTGACCTATATATGAGTATACTATTGTGACTTGGGTTTTGTGGAAGGACTTATGTATGGGTTAAGTTAGATACTTAGAGTCAAGTCATGACTTGAGATTGGAATGTGGGATTAGCTTGAATATAGGATTAAAGTTGGTATTATATATATATATATATATATATATATGTATATATATGTGTGATATACTTGTATAGGTATTGGTTATACCTTAACCTTGTGGTATTAACTTAGATAGTTGACCATTGACCTAATCACCTTGCTGACTAGTTTTGTTTGACCCAAAACCTTAGTTGGTCTAAGTTTGACCTAGACTTGACCCAGATTGATTATGTTGACTAGTATTTGACTAGTTTGATTTGAATGTTGACCAAGAGTTGACTTTAACCTAGATTTGACTAACCTTGACTTGTTTGACCTTGTTTGACTTTATTTGACTCAGTTTGATCCCCTGTGACCTAGTATGACTTCCTGTGACCCAGTTTGACTATTGAGTTGACCAAGAGTTGACTTTTGACCAGATTGACCTAGAATCATGTAGTATGCATTGTATACTTTATTTTTACCATTGTGGATATATTGTGACTTGTATTGCTCTGATTAGGAGCCATACACCTCTCCTCAGACAGTATATCCTCTTCAGACATTCAGTTATCAGGCGAGTACATTCTCTGACCGTTTCATACTTGTTCAGGCTTTACTTCTCGCTCTAGATTACTTTACTTGATGCTGTCACGTTGGTAACACGGATTGGTACTATATGGATCTTTACATGAGATGTTATCCCCCTCGGGAGCATCGGGTACTTCATGTTACGTGTGTTTCACTTTCATCATGTACTCCTGTGCTTTCATCATGCATGTGCACTCATGTGATCATGTACTCTCATGTTCACAGAGCCCTCATGTATACTATCATGTGCACCCTTTCATGGGCCCCATGTGATATCATGTATAATAACGTAACTTGTATAGATCATTGTGTATTGATTGGGATAACGGGGGAGTAGAAGTGGACATGTGAATAATTCCAAAGTAGTGTAATCATGTGCAAACTCAGTAGTGTAATCATGTATAAATTCTAGCCATTCACATGCCTATCTTGTGCTCTACATCACTAGTCACTTACAGTTCTCTATATACAGTAGATATTTCATTACAGCTATCTCTTTTACAGCGTATATTTCCTTTCAGCATTTCCTGTATCTTACTCTATTGCCTGTATCGTATTTCCTAACCTGTTATGAACTGTGTGAGATGTATTGTGCTCGTTCCTGTCCTGACTGGACCTGTTGAAAAAATTACAGAGGATGAGGATGAGGCCCTGGTGTCTACCTATTATGGAGCAGGACTAGATGATACTTATGTTGTGGACCCTCAGCAGGATCCACCTGCAGCTGAGGATGTTGTCCAGTAGTCTAGGCTAGTTTAGCTAGACGGTCTTTTCTGTATTATCATTTTGTCTCACATCTGAGTTGTATTTTGAGATGTTGAGATATATAGACTCTTAGACTTATTGTATTATGAGTTGACATTCTGGATGTTATGTATCCTAGACACTTAGACTTATTTCATCTATGCTATGGTTCTCTTTGAGTTACTATCTATCTATCTGTTCTTCATTCTTCTACCTTAGATGTGATTGAGACTGTATGTTGTGATGTTACCTCCATTCGGAGAGTATAAACTGTACAGGTACCTTTATATTGTTAGATGATTGACCTAGGACAGCGTTCTACCGCCGACACTGCGGCGTAGGCTGGGCGTTGTTACGTTCTCGTACCCTAACAGTGGGTGCGGGTCGTGACACGTTTTTAGTGGTGGCCCATGCAGGTCGAGTTTATGTAGTGGTATTCGAACTAGAGTATCACTACAGCCTGCGATAGGATTTGAGGGATAGGCTTAGTGAGAGAGGATACTCAATCATTGTTAGGATACCTTGAGAGATTCCTGGGATGACCCTTGAGAATCTTATTTGAAATTACGATTTAAACTCCTTTTCCCTTGATTGAATTTGATTTTGGAGGATTCACTGTAGAACTTTGAATCTTGGTGTTAGTTGATGATTTTGAAATTTTTTTTTTTTGTAGTTGTTGATTTTAATTTCTTAGTGTTAGATTAATATCTTTTATTTTAAGGTACTCAATCACATTTATGAGAAAACTCTTATCTGTTTCTTGCCATCTAATCCTCTTGCTAATTGCTTTTCATTAAAATAAACTGTCCCCTCTATTTTTGTATCTTGCTCAGCTTCTTCTACCAATCTATGTGACTGTATCCCAAACCTGACTTACTCGACATTTTCTCAAATCAAGACTTATTGAGACCTTCTAACCTTGGCCTATGATTTGATCGAACCCTAACTATATTCATCTAGTAGCCTATCTATCCCTAGGACTGTGTTCCTAAATTATTTACTAGATTCCTAATTAATTTTATTTTTTGGGTTAATTTGATCTTCTTCAATTTTTGCATCAATTTGTCACGTCTTGAACTCCCACTTTCTATTCTAGATCATTGGACGTCCTTTACCGTGACTTAGATATTCAGAGTATAATACTAGCTGTTACCTTCCAACAAACTTCACATGTAAGACCTAGACTAGCCTACCTTCATGTAGGTATTCCATGTCCCACTAAAACCCGTCTCCTTGTACTCTATTTTTTTGACATAATTTTTTGGTCAAATGGCTAAACTATAACCTCTACTATGATACTAAAATAATTCTTATTTCAATTAGAGATCCACCTTGGCTCAATTCTTTCGACCTGGCATGTGATGGTGTTCTGCTTGAACCCTCAAATACTTAACCTCGTACCTTATCTTGAATGCTTGACCCGATTGGTTAAGGATCTTGGACTATGTATCTTCTTTTATCATTTCCACCCTTACTTATATCTTATGCTACAAATTTATCCTTAGTTTTACAAGCTTATCCTTTTTGAGCTTGATCATGATATATTTTATTGGGTGCGCACCCACTAACATATTATCTAATCAGAACCGGCGCATGATGGTCTGATCAACCTATTGCGTTTGGGTTCGCTTTTTTATATATTAATCTACGTGGATGGAGACATAATTAAACTTGCCCTAGAATCTTATCCGCAACAGCCTTGACAATTCTCCTTGAAATTATTTCATCACCTATGAACCTCGTATTCATATCCAGTTGGATTAAATTTAATCATGACCTGGATCTTCATCATTGGATGCTCGTGCTCATACTTGATTTCATTGATTTCCCATCTTGCCCAATCTCGATTTATCCTAAAATTGATCAACTTAGATCGTGTCAAGACTAAAATCTATTTGTGATTGTTTGTACCTAAATTTTCAATTTTCTTTTTATGGAATGGTAACTTTAATGATTTCTCACTTGTTAATGACCCATTTTCATATAGGATGGTAGACGACCCTATAGCCTTGATGATTGTTGTTCCCTTACCTTCCCAATTAGGACACCTTAGATTGCTTGTACGTTTTGATACCATAGGACAGTATTGATCTAGAATGATTAGTGCACCTAGATGAGACCACAGACTGTCCCACTTAAACCTGTCCTTTATACTACTATTTCATCATAATTTTTGGTTCAATTTAGGCCATAGATCTTTCCCACTCTAAATTATGATCATCGTAGGCACGTTACCGTGACTTTTAAATTTGGAGCACAAGACTAGTTGTTTTCTCAAAACTGACTTCACATACATGACCTAGACATGACATACTACACCCATGACCTTAGTGTCCCACTCAGGCATACCATTGTGTGCTTCATTTGCTTAGTACGATTTTTCTGACCCGAGGCTCCATCCTGGTTTACCCCATGGAGTTACTTTTGGTTTCGATTTGAATTAAGGACACCTTATGACCTAAAACTGCCAGCCAATTTTTGGACATGACCCAGTATAGGTCTATTACCCATATTTTGCTTGTTGACCTTGTATGTTGCCTAGGTAGTGGTTTCGACCCTGATTGTTGGAGGTTTGACCTAGGAGGAGTACGACCATCTAAATTTCGAGGACGAAATTATTTTAAGGTGGGTAGACTTGTAACACCCAGTTTTCTAAAATTAGGGTATTTTTGAAAATTTATTATTTTTATTATTTATTAGTGGTATTTTAATCATGGTATGATTTTCTGGTGATTTTAGTTAAGTTAAACCATTTTCTAAGTCATGACTTATGACTTTGTGACTTTGTTAGTATGACTTAGTATAAACCCTAGTTTTTCATAATCTAGAGACTAAACATGATCATGTGAGCCTAGCCATAGGCTTAGAACACCAAATTAGGGCTTTTTAGCCTAAAGGGTATTTTGGTAATTTTTTAGGAATTATTTGGAATTAATTGTATTTATGTGATTTATTTTATTTTTAATTAGTTGATTAGTGTCATGTTAGCTTCTAACCTAGTTTAGCACTAATCTAGAGGTTAGCTACTAGCCTAGAATGACTAAGAGGATAGATATTTGCATTGGTTAAAGTAAGATAAATATCTAGATTTACTTTTATTGATATTTTCCTTAAAACCCTCCAAATATCTCAACCCCTTTACACAAAGTCTTGCCTTAGCCATGAAGGAAGGCCAAGGACACCCCCCCATGCCATGGCCGGCCAAGGGCACCCCCTAGCCCTACACCATTCTATATAATCCCATTGCATCATTCATGAACATTTTTACATGAATTTATACCTAGAAATTTCTATTTCTTCACAAGACCACAACTTGATCAATTTTGATCCAAATCACCTCTAGTTTCTTGCATTGGACTCCCCTACACTAGAGGGTACTAGTTAGGGCCTGCTATCAAGGAATTTGGAAGCTTTGGGACATCACCAAGTTGAAGGAAGCACACCCCCTCTTTATTGGTTTTTCATTGGATTTGCACAAATAGGTAAATGCCCTCAAACTTAGTTAATATCCTGATTTTTCTTCATAAATGCATGCATGTAGGACTACCATAACTGTGGGTCAAATTTGGTGAAAATTAGAGTCGGTTAGGTGTCCGTATCGGACACGTATCCTAAGCTAGAAACCTTTGTTTGTTGAAATGCCACTAAGGTTTTGTTTTTGTTAAAATGTAGAACAAATTACATTTTTGGGTAGCCCTAGACTAGTAGGTTACAACCCTAACTTACTGAGCACATTTTTGTGCTGTGTTCGTGTCCAAATTGGACACGAACACACTGTTAAACATCACACTGTGCACACTTTAATCCCCTGCTACCCGACACTGATTTCTCTACGAATTGGACACGTGGACACGTGCCACTTGGCACAGACCTAGGGGCAATGTCTGACAAGACACCTCCAAAGTCTCGTGTAGAGTCGTGTCGTGTCGAGTGAGAAAACTCACTCGCACTGGTCGAGCACATCCTGTGCACGAGTGCACAGACCTCACTGACACGACCTTGTAACTTAGACACGACACAACTTGGACACTGGACCATGACACTGACACATACCCCTAGACCTACCCTACCTACTGACACGAGCACGAGACACAATATTATGTGTGTCGTGTCCACGAGACACGTGCATCTCTGCACGACGCGGTGCTAAACCGCGTATATCAGTCGAGTTTCCTCGACTGATACGGGTCTCGTGTCGACTCTGTGAGACACGTGGACACCGTGCAGACACACTGACACCTAGCCTGACCCTAGGCGAACCTAGGGACACGACCACGAGACACGAGGACGTGTGTGTCGTGTCCTAGAGCTAGTTGCACACGTGCACGACACTGTATTTGTGAGTGTGTGCACTGGTTTTAAGTGTTTGGACACGCCGTGTCGTATCGTGGTGGTCTGCCATTGACACACATGACACGTATATGTATGGGGCACCAGTTACCAACTAAAAGGATCGAGCCTTAGCTCGGTTTCGGGTGTGTAAATCGAGTTACCTAGTATCGAGTGCACTGTGCACAGTTCCAGTTTTTGGGTTTATTCCAGTTTTGCAAAATCGAATTTCAAATCGATTTTGATTCTGTTTTATACATGTATTAGTGTATTTCTAGTATATATATACGTAGTATATATGTATGTGAGAGTGTGGGTGAGTTTTGAGGGTTTGTAGTAGTGTGTATGTGTAGTTGTGGTGTATATACATATATATATGTATATATGTCATTGTGTGTGTGTGTTTGGGGGCATTTCCTGTCCAGGAATTCTGGAACCCTTTCCCCCCTTGCTGTGTACAGTAGCTCTCTCTCTCACTGTCCTCTTCTCTCTCTCTCTCACTCTAAGTCTTTCACCCTCTCTCTATATATATATGTAATATATAAATAGGTTATATATATATTTTTTTTTATATAAATAGGTTATATATATATATATATATATATATATATATATATATATATATATGTATATATATATATATATATATGATATATATACATTTTGTATTAGATCATTGTGTCATTTTATATATATATATGTGAGTGTGGGTTTTGGTATTGTATATAGAGTGTTCATATTGATATATAGGTAGTAGGTAGATAGTATCTATCTATCTATCTATCTATATATATATATATATATATATATATATATATATATATATATATATATATATATATATATATATATATGTATGACTTCTAAATATAGGTTAGATGAAAACCTATAACCATTAGCCTATGGCCTAAGCTACTAGCCTATGGCATAGGGGCTAACCCAAATTGACCCTTGTTGACTAAGGGTTGACCAAAGTCAACCTTAGGTCAAACTTGACCTAGTTGACCTAGATTGAACTTAAATTAACCTAGAATGACTAGTTTGACATTGGTTGACCTAACTTGACTAGTAGACTAGTTTGACTAGATAATTGACCATTGTTGACCAAAGTCAACTATAGGTCAACCATGACCTAATTGACCTAGAAATGGTTTGGATAGACTTAAGAGGACTTGTTGACTAAGTTTGACTAAACCCTAGGCTATTAACTAGTTGGTTTAGGGTTGACCTATATATGAGTATACTATTGTGACTTGGGTTTTGTGGAAGGACTTATGTATGGGTTAAGTTAGATACTTAGAGTCAAGTCATGACTTGAGATTGGAATGTGGGATTAGCTTGAATATAGGATTAAAGTTGGTATTATATATATATATATGTATATATATGTGTGGTATACTTGTCACGACCCGCATCCGCTTTTCGGATACGAGACGTGTCCAAGCCAGCCTACGCCGCAGAGTCGGCGGTAGAACGCTGTCAAGCCCGCAAGAAATAATACTCAAAAAATAACATTTGATGCTCATTCACAATTCTACATTTATTACAACATTTATAATTAAAGAAGGTACAAGATTTACAATTAATGAAATTGATACAATTGCTTTCTATTTCTAGGTTGTCCTCAGCATACCCAAGCCTTCCAGGGCTAAGAATGATCGCGGCTAAACCTGAAAAATGTTGGTTTCCAGTCAAGAATGGAACAAGTACACAAACCGACGGCAATGCAAAACACAATAGAATTAACAAGACATGAAAATGAGATATCAAAACTGGAAAATAACTGAAGACATAGCACGATAGAGAAGAAAATAATGAAAAACTAATAAAAGACATCTATCTAGGTGGTATAAAATATTTGTTTCGACATGTGAACGGCTAGGGGATAAATCCGGCATCTACACGTGCCGTGTGCAGATGCTATTGTTCACGAATAGACATCTTAGGATATTTCTGGGTAGTCCACATGTTTACTAAGATATTTCCCCTCCCGACTACTCCGTGTGACGAGCGTGTCAACAAGCAGCAAGATATATGTATAGACATGAAATGAAAAGACTACTATGAATCGGAAAGCAATCAGAAAGTGCACTTGCCTGAGGTCCTTAGCTGGTGAAACCAATAATCCTGTAGGGTTCAGAAAAGTCCAGTTGTCTAGGGTTGATATGTAGGAATCCAAAATCGAAAGAAAAAGGGGAAACATGATTAGTCCCGGTCAATGACTTATAATCGAAACGGTTTACGTAAATAAATATTTTACACTATTTCGAAATTACTATATGGTTTGAAAAACTATATTTATCTAGCCCAGAACATATATCTTTAGAGAGTTTATTAGAAAATATTTACAACTTTATATAAATAAACATATTAGAAACCATATTAATTTATTAATTCTTTTTAGTCAAAGGATATTATAAGCATTTACAAAATATATTAAAACTTATTTATAAATATGATATATATATAGGGCCCAAACGTATTGTTATTATAAACCTAATATAAGCCTTCAAATATGGAAGCCCAATTTGGTTATCTACGAGCCCAAATTAATATATATTTAGTTTTAGGAAAAGTAAAATGATGCTAATATTGTTAGTTGTCTAATAAAATATTTACTAACTATATATTAGCAAAAGTTTTACTAAAATAATAATGATAACCCTAACATTAGTTAATAACAATAATACAGTCAATATTGTGCTTAAAGAAATAATATATATATACACATTGTTATATATATATTGATAAGTAAAAGAAAATATTAATAAATATTAATAAAATGAATAAATATCAATCAACAGCAGTGTTCTTGAGATTAGGAAAGAGAATACTCAGAATAGAGAGGAGAGAACGGAAGAATAGAGAGGAGAGAACGGAAGAGGATGGGAAAGGGCTCACCTTGGCGGCGACTTCACGCCGGAGGCGAAGCTCGGCCTTGCTCAGCGCGGTGGAGGGAGGAGGACCGGGGAGCGCTCGGGAAGAGCACCGGCGGTTGGTGGCTTCGCCCGGACGGAGAGGGCTAGGGCATCGGCCGGGGCAAGGGTGGTGACACGGAGGCTCGACTCGCCGAGACCGGAGGGGACTCGGACGGCGCTTGCCGCGGATCTGGGCGCCCCGCGGCTGGATGTCGCCGGCGCACCAAGCTGGCGCAGCAGAGCGCGAAGAAAGGCGATGTCGGTGGCTCCCGTCTCCGGTCGGCGGCAATCGGACGAGGTGGTCTGCATCTAGACGGCAGACACGGCCCACACGGAGGAGAGGTCGCCGGGCGCGGAGAACAGACGCGGAGCATGGCTGGACCGGCTGGACGAGGGGTCGGCGTACGTGGGCGGCACGGCGCGGAGGAGATCAGCGAACGAGCTACGGCGACGCTCGACATAGCAGTGTCGGCGCTGGAGCGCTTGCCGAGCACAGCAGCGGGGGCTCGGCGAGCGGAGGGAACTCGCCGTCGGGGAAGTTGTCGGCGAACGCGCGGTTTGCGTTGGCGTCAGGTTTCCTTTCTTCTCTTCTTCTGATGTCTGTGGTGGTAGTCGGGGTGGGTGATGATTGCTGTGGTGATGGCCGAAGGGAAGGCCGGGATGTATTCTGGTGATGATGTACTCGTAATAAGATGCGATGTAAAGGACACGGACACACGGGTCCGGACACGGTTGTGATGGTGGTCATTGTGCTGGACACAGACACGAACGAACACGGACATGGTGGTGGGGTTCGGCGGATGAGGATTGTGAGGTGCTGTGGCTGGAAATTGTGGGGAAGGTGGTGGCTCGGAATGGCTGGGTTCAGGGAATTGCACGGAGGGAGAGAGAGAGTTCTCATATACTTATATCATATGGAAAGATCACGTCGCTTCCTTAGGAAAAATTCTATCGAAATCAAATCGAGATTAGATTAAATATCAGGATATTTATTTTAAAAATATTTAGTTTACTAAATAGCTAATTTTATCATTACAAAAATCAATTATTGATCATTTCCTAATATTTCGATATTATCTAAATAAATGCAAAAGATATTTTCATTTGGTTTCAACAATCTTATTTATATAAAACTAAACTAGAAAATCTTTTGATTGATGCCGAAGATCTAATTCTTAAAACCATAAGCATTTGAAAGTCTAAAGTAATAATAAAGCTTCTTTTATAATAATAAAATATTTTTATTAAAACAATATAAGCACATCTCAAAATGTATAAATTTGTTTAAATAATATTTGATAATATTAAGCAATCCAAACCATACTCGAATTATAAGAATAGATCCATATCATTTAAACGGTTAGCATAATAATATTTAAATGACATATTTTCAAATCAAAATGATAATTGATTTCGCTATATAAATAATATTCGACGTTTTCGAATATTCTTAAAACATGTTTTTATTCATCCAAAAACTCTATAAAATACTTATAACAATTTAAATCAATTTTTCAAATTAATATTTAATAAAATCCAAAGTAGTACATTCTTTACAATGCTAACAATATCATCTAATAAAATATTTTTATTAGCACAAATCAGCACTCCTAAAATGTTTAATTTAGAACTAGTTTTCGATAAGAGAATCAATCAAAAATCATTCACAAAAATCTCGACGAAAATCGTCTTTAAGCGCAATAAATAACTAAAGTAAATTTTAGAAAAAAAATTGGGCAGGGAAGTTACAATACTTGTATAGGTATTGGTTATACCTTAACCTTGTGGTATTAACTTAGATAGTTGACCATTGACCTAATCACCTTGCTGACTAGTCTTTGTTTGACCCAAAACCTTAGTTGGTCTAAGTTTGACCTAGACTTGACCCAGATTGATCATGTTGACTAGTATTTGACTAGTTTGATTTGAATGTTGACCAAGAGCTGACTTTAACCTAGATTTGACTAACCTTGACTTGTTTGACCTTGTTTGACTTTATTTGACTCAGTTTGATCCCCTGTGACCTAGTATGACTTCCTGTGACCCAGTTTGACTATTGAGTTGACCAAGAGTTGACTTTTGACCAGATTGACCTAGAATCATGTAGTATGCATTGTATACTTTATTTTTACCATTGTGGATACATTGTGACTTGTATTGCTCTGATTAGGAGCCATACACCTCTCCTCAGACAGTATATCCTCTTCAGACATTCAGTTATCAGGCGAGTACATTCTCTGACCGTTTCATACTTGTTCAGGCTTTACTTCTCGCTCTAGATTACTTTACTTGATGCTGTCACGTTGGTAACACGGATTGGTACTATATGGATCTTTACATGAGATGTTATCCCCCTCGGGAGCATCGGGTACTTCATGTTACGTGTGTTTCACTTTCATCATGTACTCCTGTGCTTTCATCATGCATGTGCACTCATGTGATCACACTACACCAAAAAGGTCCATTTGGAACGCTAAAATTCCATTCCAAATAATTTTAGGCACACCTATATTCCGTGCCTATTTATGGGCTGCCAGATTTGGTGGAACGGAATAAAGGCGTTCCAGTAAACATTTTTTGGAACGCATTTATGGTGTTCCAATATTGGAACATCGATAAAGCGTTCCAAAAAAAGAGTTCCAACAAAACATCCCAAAATACCTTTTCCCCACTAATTGGAACGGCTAAAAAGAGTTCCATTGTTGGAACATTGGAAACGTGTTCCTAAAAAAAGCATCCCAAAATACTTTTCTTGCCAAATTTTGGAACACCTAAAAAGTGTTCCAGTTTTTTTCTATATATATATATATATATATATATATATATATATATATATTATATATATATATATATATGACTGCCCATATCATTTGAAATTGCACACATGTAGCTTGCTTGAAATAATATATAGCTAGCATAAGTACTATGACTTACAAAACCTGTAGCGCTCCAAGGAATTTTATAAAAAGAATAACAATTGACACAATCTTGTAATCATCTTGAGAATTTACAAATTTAGAACGCACGAAAATATAAAATGAAAGTAAACGAACTTCCATAGTACAAGTGCACAGAGAATAGATAATGTTAAAGCTACATACACAAAGTAGCCAAATGTCTTACATAAACGTTGTAAGTTTAATACAAGTTGTCTACCACACCAAAAAACAATATCTAAGGGCTGTGAAAATAATTTGAGTCTTTGACACTTGATGTTCTTGTTAGTGAGCGTAGGCCCTGGAACTGTGATAACCGAGGAAGCAAAAAATGTGACGTCCTGTATACATTTCAAAGATTGTTAAAAACATGATAAAATAATTTTGATCACAATTAAAAACTTAGTCATTCAACGAGGCACATAAAGAAAAAAATAATGGACATTCATGAACTAGTGCAATAGAAAAAAGGTTTCAACTTTAGTTTAAACTGAAGTGAAGAAGAGAGGAGAAATTCATTGGTGAATGTGAGTGTTAGTGAGTTGTGCGTTGTGTGTTGGTGTCCAAGGAGAAATTCATTGGTGAAAGATATCAATGCACAAATAACTTACATTACATGTGATTAATACTTCAGCACATATAAAATTTGTATTGGTATATAAGAACTTCATTCCTAGCCATACCTACATCTGTTACCTTAGCAATGAAGTTATCATCTACCAGTACATTATTTGTTTTAAAGCCTCTGTGTACACGGGGTGGTGTTAGACTGTATAAATGGGATAAACCTGCAACATAAGCATAATTTTAAAGGCTTGGTTTGGAAGTTTTTCAGAAGCAAAAAAAAAAAAGATCTGTATAATGGAATGTGGATCCGACCTGCAGAGCACGCATAAAAATGCTAGCCTTTTCACATAGTTGACCAGTTCTAGGATGATCATAGTGACTCAGCATCCTATTAGCTAATATAGCATCTGTAACATTTGGATATGTCACCATATTGATCCCCAAGACCTGTATTGTGATAAAACAAAAGATGGTGATACAAAATCACAACAGAAAAATATATGACGAGAAAATTATTATACGGATGTCACCTTTGTTTGAAGAAAACAATATTCAGGTAGATTCAACTTTGTTTGGGAGAATAACTCTTGAAACCTTTGCACGACCTATTTCAAATGAAAGATACATCATGAATAGTTTTGTGAAAGACAATAAGATTTTGGGTATCAAGTAAATAAGAAAGCTTAAAGTTTCAGCATGTCATAAAAAAGTAACGGTATTTAACTAAAGAAAATACCTGGTCCATCTACTTTTCAACTGGTCGATGCAATATAAAGTATAATTTTGATACTATTGTGACAATTGTTGTGTTGCATGTAGAGCTAGCTCTTAAAGGTTAAAAATGAGTTGATAAAAACTGATTCAGCATCTTCAGATGTCTATCTTTGATACAATAATTCTGCTAAGATCCAGGTTTTGGAAAGAAAGAAAACAAGAAAAAAAAATACAATGTCTTGGTCACCTTGAAATAAAGTAGACTATCACAAAGGAATGACAAAGTATTAGAAACCTTAAAATATGTAAAGCAGCAAATCATGTTCACAAACAAACTGAAGTCTTTCTAAATTAGAATACATACCAGAAGCATATGGGAGGTGAGTGGGACTCTCACACACACACCAAACTACACATACAAATATTCAGCCGTGGCAGGACAGGAAGCTCCGGTGGCATTTAGTATGAGATAATAGTGAGGATAGGAAGACAGGTGAAGGAATAACTCAGTTAGGCTCGGGCAACCAGGAAGGATCATTGCCGTAGTGGAAGTTAGAACCAGGAGATCACAAATAAGAATGCAGTCATGCAGGTACATACCATTTTGGCAACACCAATGCCAATACATTTAATTTCTTCAATAGATAGGAAGAAGTGAATCTATCACAAATGAGAATGCAGTCATACGGGTACTTACCATTTCACAAAAAAGACCTACTTTGTATCCTAGATAGGAAGAAGTGAATCTATCACTGAATTGTGGAATAGCATAAAAAAACATACACAAGAATACAGCTGAAGTTTGTCAACTCCAGCAAAAGGATAATATAGACATGATAGCATTATGGCAATTGACATCTTTAAATAAAAATGTAAAGAAATATGTCCTGGGTTTTTTTTACAACACTTACAGTTTTTCCACTGAAGGTGTGTGTGTGACCGCAATAACTTGATCCACAGCAGAAGGATCCTCAAACATAATGAAACCAAAACCCCTCGGTTGTGAAGTGAACTTATCTTTCATTATCACATTATCTATAATAGTTTCATACTTCTCAAAATGCCTTTGAATGCCTCTGTTATCACCATAACAGAAAATGTTAGGGGATTGGGGGTCAAAGTTACTAGAGTAAGAAGAGGTAGGATCAAAGTTACTAGAGTAATCCATGTATTAAAAAACAAAACAAAATAAAACAAACTTGCATCATGCTGCAGTGAGTCCAGTCACGAATAGTAGATTATGTTATCATGCTCCCGAAGCTTTCAGAACTACAAAACCATCTCAGAAATGGGATACCTACTCATTAGGGGTCATTTTGCTTGTACTAATATCTGGGCAATCTCCAGTACTACTGTTGGATACTCGAGAGATGTATTTGGTGAAGTGGTTTCAGTTCTGTATCAGCAAGAGGAAGCTAGTAGAGAAGCATGTGTTTCAAAAAGCTAAAGATTTGGCCAAGAATCTAAACACTTACATAAATTGAGTCACCAAACCATGTCTCATAGTAAGAAAAACATCTTTGAAGGTTGCAAATTGGTTTCCAGAAGCAAAATCTTTCTCCATGGGAAGGTTAAACCACAAAATATTCACATATTAAGGGTGCGAGTGACCACTTACCTGCCTGCCTGGATCATATATAACCAATGTAATACAAATTGTTCTCATCGAGGATAAGTTGCAGTAAAGAAAATGAACCATTGCCTGCATGGGATCATATATAATCATCCTCGAAATATATTTGGATAAACAACTTTAGAAGATAGGTAGACCTGCTTTTGAGTTGCTCATCATTTCAGAGGAACCTTCAACCCATGCAAGCAATCAATTGGTAAATTGAGTGCAAGGAAAAAGCAAATTTTACAAACATTAAGATAAAGGCAAGATAAGTCATCTGCAGCAGTAATCCCGTTTACTATATTTGATTTGTCGACTTTCTTCTTATACACCTAGCCTAAGCACTAAGAGAAATTTGATGAGAAAGGATAATTGTCCTAAATTGAAAAGCCATGTACAACATTAAATTTACATCACCATACATACAGGTTAGATGTAATATCAGCTAATCTACTACTAATTAGAAAAAATTGCTGAGTTTTCAACAAATTAACAAAGAGACATAAGTTCTAATAGTATAAAAGGTATTATAATTTAGGGAAGAAATAATTTACCAGGAACTAAACCTTGTTGTGTAGCTACTAGCTGCTTTCATGTTTTGGAATAAAAAATAGTCAACCTAGTATGGTATATTTCAGGATCAAAGTGTAACGATTTTTGGATTCTTGGACCTCTCACTCCTACAGCTCTAGTTATCAGCAACATCTACATCTTCTAGCTGTAATATGGACAGGTTCATTATTGGAGAAAGGCATAGTAATCTAGAACTCGGTACTTGCAAATTAAAAGTTCCAATTTTAAAAGCAAGACACAAGAATAGTTATTTGCCGCTCAGCCAACATGAAAGGCTCATGTTACTAAGAATAACAGGGACCTACAAATGTTGGATCCAACAAACACAGGTGTCCAATTTTTTGAGTCATCATGAAAGCAGTTGCATTTTTCTGCATAATGATGAAATTTATTCAACAATGTAATAAGCATTAGACAAAAAAGATCCCATTTTTTTTCACTCATCAAGTCTCCAACTCAGAGTAAAATCAAGGAAGCATAGGCAATTAAAAAACAGAGTTGTGTCTGCATCACCCATCTGAAACAACAATTCCAAAATACACTAGGACAGTACAGCAAAAATACAATAAACATACAGTCCACAATACACTATACCTAGCCAAACTTGCTGGTGTGAGTCGTTTCCGTATTGTGTCTTGTCATATCATGTCTGATACAATATTCAAGTGATTCAACATATAAATCATATAAGATACAAAGTAATGCAACAGTCAAGAGCTAATCGAATTTCCTAGCCGGGATTAAAATAGAGCTTTATACCTGTTGCACTACTGGAAGAACCTCTGTATCTGGTGGCAGACGTGCCTTGGTGGTCTAGCTATGCACCTCGTAGACCTCGTGCCTCTAACGATAGTCCTTGGCACTTGTCAGATCCACTCTAGGACATTATAAGATGAGCACTTAGCAACGTTTTAGAGAACTTCAGAGTTCATATAGTATTGGACTTGAGAATATTCGTCCACCAAGGAATAAAATATCTCTTCGAGAACCCTAGAATGTATGGTGATGCACGGAATACACTCTCTTATATAAGTGAAAATCCTATATTAATTTTGTAAGAAAAAACGTTTAGACGGAGACTAAATTCTTCCTCTCTCTCTCTTCAGGCAAGGCTGAAGTAAGCAGACCAAGGTATAGGGGTTAACTTTCAGGTGTTTCAGCTTGCGAGTAAGTTCCTAGAAAACTAAAATTTCACAAGTGAGAAAAAGAATACTGCAACAACAAAGTAATTATTTAAATTTTGGGGTTCAGCAGCATCAGCTACATGAATTTTTATTAAGGTTTACAGTAACGGTATCGGACCCTTCCTATGAGTAACGGGATCAGCGGTATCAGCAGAGCAGTATAGACGGTTTCGGATCACAGTATAGAATTTTTTGGTATCAGAAATCAAATAATATAAATAAATTAATACAAAATTTAGAGAAAAAGATATTCTATACATTTAGGCACAATTCCTAAGTATTTTCTATGTTGTTTCTTAGTAGTTCTGAAATTGGATGAAATCATACTCACCCTTGCTGATTGGTTTACCTTTGATAAATAAAGTTTCTTCATTTACATTCTTTTACAACCTTACTCTATTTTTACACCCTTGCTCTCATGGGTCTTTTTTAGTTCAATTTTCTCTACCAAGTTGACTAGAAAAGATATCCAATGTTGGTATTAGTCAGTGTCAGTAGCGGTCGATCGGATCGGGACATGCCAAACCATATCAGTATTGGCCATATCTTATCGGCCAATACTGCAAACTATGATTTTTATCTTATAGCTCGGTAAGACCATCTCCTCTCTAACTGCATAAGAGATGTTCATCATAATAAGTAAAACAATAATTCAGATTCTAACTTAGTTTCTAAACCATTAAACTATTATGTTTGTACTAAACAAAACTTGAGCATAAATAACAAGAAGCACATTCATCTTAAATAACATGGCAACAACATTTCAGGCAGATAGGTATACCAGTAAAGTATTTTGTCGAAAAATACTTCCACAAGGCTGAAAGATCCATATGCTGCAAGACAAGAACAACACATGTTCACATGTCAATAAAAAAAGTGTAACATCATATAATTCAAACGAATATGTGCTCATATAATACCATGAGTGTAACATCATATAAAAAAAAGTGTAACTTCATATAATTCAGATTCTAACTTAGTTTCTAAACCATTAAACTATTATGTTTGTACTGCCATATCATGTAAACCCACACAACATAGGTGTTCAATCCGTTGAGATTTTAGACAAATACTTGGAGCTGCCAGGCTTCCTCCTAGGTTTAATAGATTAAAAGAAGCCTAATTTATTTTGGTCCAAGAACACGGAGTTATGTAGTTCTGTTTCTATGACAAACCTACCAACTCCTCATGTGTTCTGTTTCATATCTCAGATTTCCACAGCCGGTCTCAAGCCTAAACAAAGAAGGCTTGTGTTAGGTTACTTAGATAGAACAATGCCAGCATAAAGCATTGTCTGGCCATCATGAAATGAATCCTAATAGAATACACATTGGGGCATCCCTCGCTAGCTATGTGTTGCATTGTTCTCTCCCCTGTCCTATGGTAAGTGCGCAAGGATCCCTTGCTATCACATCACCAGTAAGTGATACTTCGATAACACACCAATGCAATGTCGTCTGAAGCTAGTGAGTAACAGAGACTAGTGAGTCACTTTGCTACCCGGATGTGGTGACAAATGGGCAAGGGTTAAGAGTCATGAGTCAAGAAGCTATTGAATGTAAGTAGGGATCAGTTTCATGGAGAATCTAACAATGTCCCATTGCCATAGGTTAGGGTTCCAGTTGTCGGTTGGAATGGGTCAGAAATTAGAGTCTTATAATTAGAACCCTTGGGAACTCGATTCATCATTCAGAAACAAACATAGATTCATATGACTAAAGAAAATGATGCAGAAAAATGTCTACTCAAGCGGCATGAGCACACAAATAAAAATTTGTTGGCTCCCATATCAGGTTAACTGCGGTAATACCTGTTCTGGCGAAAATTGTTTGCCCATCTCATAGAAGGAATCAAAATTTCCAATTTCTACCTGCATATGCATAAATGTAACTCGTAATAAACTCAACATCAATTATTTAGGATTTTCAAGGGCTTACAAAGTATAAGGTCTATAGGTATGTGGATCTAACCATCTGAGCGCCTACATCCTCTGCAGGAGACGCATATCTGCCAAAATCATAATTATAATGATGAACTTTGAATTATAAATACATTTAATTATTATGATTAATGCTTCTGTCTAGTACATTCAATAACAATAGAGGACTCTTCACCATTTTCAACCCCTTCACCATTTTCAACCCCTTACCGACTGGCAATCTTATCTCGCCAACCTCGTCGATGCACCATAATTCACCTCGACAGAATTCGAACCAACCATCGCAACAATGTTCTATTCTTCGGCCAACAAACACTCACCAGTCATCTCCACCGCACATGCCTCTCGAAGGTAGACTTCCAGAGCATCAAAGTCGCAGCAGTTTCACAAACCATCCAACGCCTCGCCAGCCCATCCTCATCTGTCCGTCGTTGTAACTATTCAGGGTCCAGACGACCGACTCCCTAGCGCCGAGGACTGAGGAACCGAGGTCGCAGAGGCAAGGTCCTGGCGAGTGGTGAGGGTTCTCAGATCGTGGTAGAGAGAAGAGAGGAGGGGGGTCGAATTTGGGAGGGGGTTTGGAATTGGGGTTTTGTTTTGGGAGGGATTTTGGAATTGGGAGGTAGTTTGGGAGGGCTTTTAGAATTTAGAGGGAATTTAGAATTGGGGACAACTGAATTAAAGACAACTAATATATTTGGAACTATATAAAAGTGTTCCTAAATAAATATTTTTTTTGGAATTTAAAATAAAATATATTAGGAACACATTTTTAATTTGGAACACTTGTCTTCCGTTCCAGAACCTAGGTACAGAAAATAAGTGTTCCAGATTGAAAAACACCTAGTGTTCCTAATTTACCATTTTGGTGTAGTGTCATGTACTCTCATGTTCACAGAGCCCTCATGTATACTATCATGTGCACCCTTTCATGGGCCCCATGTGATATCATGTATAATAACGTAACTTGTATAGATCCTTGTGTATTGATTGGGGTAACGGGGGAGTAGAAGTGGACATGTGAATAATTCCAAAGTAGTGTAATCATGTGCAAACTCAGTAGTGTAATCATGTATAAATTCTAGCAATTCACATGCCTATTTTGTGCACTACATCACTAGTCACTTACAGTTCTCTATATACAGTAGATATTTCATTACAACTATCTCTTTTACAGCGTATATTTCCTTTCAGCATTTCTTGTATCTTACTCTATTGCCTGTATCGTATTTCCTAACCTGTTATGAACTGTGTGAGATGTATTGTGCTCGTTCTTGTCCTGACTGGACCTGTTGAAAATATTACAGAGGATGAGGATGAGGCCCTGGTGTCTACCTATTATAGAGCAGGACTAGATGATACTTATGTTGTGGACCCTCAGCAGGATCCACCTGCAGCTGAGGATGTTGCCCAGTAGTCTAGGCTAGTTTAGCTAGACGGTCTTTTCTGTATTATCATTTTGTCTCACATCTGAGTTGTATTTTGAGATGTTGAGATATATAGACTCTTAGACTTATTGTATTATGAGTTGACATTCTGGATGTTATGTATCCTAGACACTTAGACTTATTTCATCTATGCTATGGTTCTCTTTGAGTTACTATCTATCTATCTGTTCTTCATTCTTCTACCTTAGATGTGATTGAGACTGTATGTTGTGATGTTACCTCCATTCGGAGAGTATAAACTGTACAGGTACCTTTATATTGTTAGATGATTGACCTAGGACAGCGTTCTACCACCGACACTGCGGCGTAGGCTGGGCGTTGTTACGTTCTCGTACCCTAACAGTAGGTGCGGGTCGTGACAAAAGTGCCTGTTGCATCCAAATATAGGGATCGTTGTGTCCCGCCACAGGCTGAAGGTGCCTGTTGCATCCAAAGATCGGGGCGGTCGTACCCCGATTTTTGTTATGCTAGAAGAGTCGCAGGTCGGGGCTATCATGCCCCGATTTGGTTAGGCTAGAAGAGTCACTCCTCCTGCTAGAGTGCCCGCATGCTGACGAAGAAGTAATTTACTTAGACTATGCACGGGGATGCGCATACATTGAGATGCTAGAATAATGCGCTTGGCAGTAGCACTTGAGTGATGTGCTTGGCTGTACGTTGAAGTGATGCACCTGGCTTTAGCTTTTAGAATTTTCTTTCTCTTTTGTAAAAGAATTCTCCTTTGTAAAAGATATGTAATAAACTTTCATATGAAATAAAAGCCTCATTTATTTGTCTCTACTTCTTTGCTGTTTTATGCTGTGCCAAGTATTCTGTTCTTGGCGCATGAGAGTTAGGGCGCATAGGAGTTTCGGCCTTAGATGCACCTGAAATTCCATGCTTCTACAAGACCCCCTTCAAAGTTTTCAAAACTTTCTACCATGTTTTGGAATACTTTGAACAAGAAGCATGAGTAGTCATTGTTCAGGGCACATGTCCTCGTCTGGGCATTTGGCTCTTCTAGGCGCATGACCGTTTTGCGCATTGCTATGGGGGCGCATGCTATTCTCGGTTTTATGCCAGAAGATAACGCCTCAAATTTTAGAAGATTAATGATAATTTTTGGAAGATATGCAGCCGTCAGTTTCACGAGACCCGAAGAGTTTTTGCTGATGTCAGCTTTTATCGGTTTACGTGCGTGGCTCAGGCCTATAAATAGGCGTCTGTGAGGGAGAGAGAGAGAGAGTCTTCTACTTTTGTTTTCTCCTTCTCCTTCTCCCTCTAGAGTCTTCAAAAACCCTAGCTTCTTTAGAGAGATGGTTCACAAGACTCCCCGTGGCGGTGCTGACCGAGGAAGGGAAAAGGACAAGGAGCCCGTAGAGGTCGACGTGGAGGACATCCCCGTCGTCGCAGTGATGCACGCCGACGTATGGCCGATGGTGATCGGTGGGTGATCCTCTGTCTTGGTGTTTTCACTTCATTGCAATACTGTTAGAGCACGTGGGTGTGACTGAAATGAGTCACGTCCCTATTGACACGCCTAGGCTTCCCATTGCTGACGCACATAGACTTTGTCCAGATGATGCGCCGAAGCTCCTTCTGCTGACGCACATGGACTTGGGTCCTGATGATGCGCCAAAGTTCTTTTTGCTGACGCACATGGACTTAGGTCCTGATGTTACGCCAAAGCCCCTTTTGCTGATGTGCACGGACTTAGGTCCTGATGATGCGCCAAAGCTCCTTTTGCTGACGCACATGGACTTAGGTCCTAGTGATGTGCCGAAGCTTCACTTCAAATGTGCCCGGGCCTCGGTCCTGTGTGTACGCCTTTGATGAGGTTCTATTTGTGCACATGGGTTTTGACCCAGATGATGCGCCAGATTTGTTAATGCGCCTTAGATGCTTATTTTAAGCTTCCAAGTCTTTTTACTAATTTTTCTTTGACTCTGTTACAGTATCTATGCCGAAGGCGGAGGCTCTCGTGAATGTAGAGCCTAAAAATCAAGTTATGCCATGTTTTTATTACTCAACAATCAAGTTGCATCCCCGAAATCAAGCTGTGCCACTGTTATGAAGCTCAAAGATCAAACTGCGCCACTGATCAGGTTGTGCCATATATCAGACTGCGCCCAATCATATTGTGCCAAAGTCTACGTGGCGCCTGACAATAATTGCTATCATTAATTGATAGCACTGACAACTGACATCACGTTAAACGAAGAAAATCTATTCGAATCCCGTAAAGCATGGCGCTCGAGACGATTTGATTGACAGCTGTTCAGCGCACTCTGTGAGTTGTGCCTAGGCGCAACCCGATCAAACTCTCATCGCAGATTGACACGTAACCCAAATGATGCCACGTGCCTATTCACTGAGTTACGCCTAGGCGCAATCTAATCAAGTGCAGTTTGACTCGTTGACTGAAGCTCGCACAATCTGATACAGTTTAGACAGCTTATGTTCTGAAGCAGGATGACATGGCGCACATACCACTAATCTCTCAAAACGTGTCCACTACTCTGTACATGACCATGTGTATCTCAATCATATATGCCACACGTCTAAATAAGTTTGTACACGTTTGTGTAACTGAATGGAAGTTGGCGCAACTTAAGGTTGGCGCAACCCAAAAGTGGCACAGTTCAACCTCGCGTAAATCAGAATAACTGCTAAAACAATTATTTCCAGAACTCTATAAATAGAGTTTCCAATCATTATCAAGGCATAAGAGAGATCGAGAATTCTTGCAAAGTTGCTGCTGCATTCTCCAGGGGCTCTAATCTTCAAGTTCACATAGTCCAAGTTATAAAGTGACCATCTTCTGATCAGATTCCTAAAGTTGTACTTTCCCAAAATTTATTGTACTTTGTACGATTCTTTTAAAGTTTATTATAAACTTTTTGTTTTTGTAAACAAAATGGCGACTTTGTTGGGGACGACTTTCTCCTCCGACGAGAAGGTGATAATTCAATGTGATACTGCGTCAATCGGCAAGACGCAGAAGACCCTGGTTGTTCAAGTCAACCAGACAGCCTACGAGAATATGATCAACACCAAGAGCAACAAGCGCACGGTGGCTATCACCAAGAACAGAATTGTGTGGACTCCTAAGTCTTCTACAGTTGCTGTTGCACAACCTGAGCACTCAATGGCCAAGGTACAGTCCGCCTCTGTGGCCCAGGCGCAGCTTGCTTCTGTTGTCCGTGCGCAACCCACTCGTTCTGCTACCAAGGTACAGTCTACACACTCTGCTGCCAAGGCGCAGTCCACTCATCTTACTACCAAGGCGCAGTCCACTCAGTTTTCTGCCAAGGCACAGTCTATTCACCCTGTTGCCCGAGCGTAACCTACTCATCTTGCTGCCAAGGCACAACCTGTAGCCCATTCTATTATGGCGTAACCTAAACACCCTGTTGCCCAGGCACAGTTCGTACAATATGCTGCTCTGGCGCAACCCAAGGGAACTAGTCTTTTGGCTATTCCCTCTTCTTCTCCAGTTCTGAACTTGGAGAAGAAATGTTCTAGTGCTAGTGCAAGACAGAATAAAAGGAAGGGTCCTTTGACACTTTCTCAACTTGTGCAACCTACGCATAAGGTGGTCCCACAACAAAACAGAGGAAAATGCTTTTTAGCTAACCCTTCACAAAATAAAAGATAGCACCCTTTGGTCTTTTCTCAATCTTTCCCAGTCTATGACTCAGAGGAAAATATTTCAGATTGTATTCTTCTGAACAAAGAATCTTCTGTTCTTAACAGAGGTCTTCAAATCTTTGACAGGGAAAAGAATACTGGTCAAAGAGGCATCCTGCCTACCCCTATGGCAACTACTCAAGATCTTCCAACCTTGCATATTTCAAGATCCA
Source organism: Iris pallida (assembly GCA_029216955.1). Classification (NCBI taxonomy): domain Eukaryota; kingdom Viridiplantae; phylum Streptophyta; class Magnoliopsida; order Asparagales; family Iridaceae; genus Iris; species Iris pallida. The sequence continues at coordinate 4,950,780 of JANAVB010038220.1, forward strand.
AGCAAGGAAAATTGCTGGTATCTCAAACAGATGCACCGGGAGCAGAATTCTCTGATTTGCATGCCTAACTTAATAGGCGTCAATCAGTATCAACCTCGGTGAAACGCAAGTATCGTACGCCAAAGGCCAACTTGCACCAGAAATACAGTTTTGAAAAGAAAAACCCAATCACTTATGCTAATGAGTTAAGTACCTCTCTGTACACCCACGAAACTAAACATCTTAAAAACCGGAGACATGTTCCTAATATCATTAAGGAATATGTTCCTCCAACTTCTTCTCGTCCCGTGGTGGTGACTGATCTCCGAGAACGTCTTACATAAAAACGAGAAATCAGGGGACATCTCAATCATCTTTAAATCACTCATCAGAACGCCACTGCCTTTATGAAGTGGTCATCAAGTGTTGTTGCCAATCAGCTAAACGATCTGTCTTTGATCGTCTGAACTCTGCTTCAACTACTGAACCGATGATGGGAGATGCATATGAGCTGTTATATACTTCTGTCAATATGACTTTCTGAGACACTGGGGTAGAAAAACTTCAAAAGGGGCACGTCTCGTAATCTGAGTCAGCAATACTTGGGTCAACTCCGTAAATCTAGTGAAGGGGTCTTTCAACATACCAGATCGAAAGATCAGAACATAGACCAGGATGCTTTTAATCAGGAAGATCTTCCCATCACTCATCTAGGAGAGGATTTTTTGTCCGACTTTGACGCAGATAGTGAAAGCTCTGAATAAACTATCTCGTCAATAATGGCAAGAGAGGTGACAGCATATGCCATTATGGAAGACTAGGACACTTCAAGTTTAGCAAGTTAAGAACAATGAATTGCTGCACTAGAAGATAAATTAAAGACCATGGCTGAAATGGTCGCAAGTATGCACACTATAATCGTGGCTCAATATGCCGTGCCACCGGTTATAAATCCTGCTACGAATCCCGAGCTCATAGCATCTTCTGTACCTGTTAATGTCAGTCTGGGGGTACCGCCTCCCTAGGTTCCTTCTGAACCAATTTAAGCTACCCCCAGTCAGTCTGGTACTGGGAGGGTAATTATCATGCTGTTCCTCCTACAAACAATTCAAATCAACCCACCAATTCACAGATATCAGGGGATGCTAATGAGGCCGTAAAACTCTTACGCACCCATTTTGAGGCCTTTAAACAGAAATATGGTCTACAAAGACTTGGAATAAAACAACCTTATCCTGTTGAATGGAAGGAGGTTCAATTTCCTCCTAAATATAAGCTTCCTACCATTATGCTATTTGATGGCAGCACTTCTCCAAGTCAGTACATCAATTACTTTGAAGTGATGACTGATCAATTGCAGCCAAATGATGCTCTTCTTACCAGGGTATTCGTCGGTTGTTTAGCCGGTACAACATATAACTGGTACCATAGTTTGCCTGATGCTTGCATAACCTTCTTTGCTGATTTCAAGCAGATGTTCTTAGAACGATTCTATGAAGGGGTCAATGATATGACTATGTCGGCCCTTATCAAAATTAAACAAAGACACAAAAACTACTGAGAGTTTCATTAAAAGATTCTGTCGAGAGGCACTTAAAATGTCTATAGGAACTCCATCTGCTGTAACAATAGACACTTGCAAATCAAACTTGCTGCCTATTATCAGTATGTGGACAGGATCGACCCAATTTCAAGATTGGCCTTCTTTTATTGTGAATGCCAAAGCTGTAGAGGTTAGTGTTGAGAAGTTCAAACAGTTAGGAGTTCAGATGGCTAATCCTAACCAAGACGAACATCCTATATCCGGCAACAATAATCGCCAGAACAATTACATGGAAAAGGAAACATTGGCCATCAATCTTAAGGGCAAGGAGTCGTTGGCTGTCAATGTTTCTCAGACTGTACCCACTCCATCAGCACCACCACAGAAAGCACCTCGTCCAAAAGAAGAGTATTCTTTTAATGAAGATGATATTATGAGTATCTTCGATTGCTTGGTCAAAAGCAATAAGCTTCAACTGTCGGAGGCTAAACGGCCAGAGAAAGTGGGTAAGACTGACCACCCTAAATATTGTGTTTATCACGGGTTTATAGGGCATCCAATTCGAGCATGCTATGTGCTCAAAGGCAAAATCCAAGAAATGGTCAACTCTGGAGTAGTTACTCTTCAACAAGATGAGAAGACTGTGACGGCCAATGTCGTCTCTGTGCAATTTGGTGACTTTCCACCACAACTAGTACAAGATGGTGTTGTCCCCATTCCGAGGGCTACTCTCGAGATCGTAAATCTTCAACCTCCCCAAAATGAAGGTCTTGTTCCACTATCCACTGATAAAGGAGAAATCATGTGGATTCATCCTGATCTAGTGGCAGATTTTGAAACGCCTTCTTCTTCCAATCAAAAGAAGTGTTCCAAAACTAAATCAAAGAGCTGCAATATTGTATCCTTTGAACCTGTAGCAGAAGAAGAAATTCTAATCGGCACCAGATCGGGGAAACCTTATCTTCGAGAGTATCCCAAAACTCAAAAGAATCCTGCCCCTTCTCCTGATATTCTTTCTGTATCATCTTCCCCTGCTGAGAATATACCATCTACATCCTCGCCGATAGTGGAACCAACTCCTCCCAAACCAACATCAGCAGACAAGGAAAAGCAACCTGTCCGCTTTGACAAAGCATTAAAAAAGTCTCATCGCTCGGATTTGAAAAGCCATATAATTTTGACATACTGGCTCAATTGGCTAACACTCCAGCGATATTGTCAATCTTCGAACTCTTACGTCTCTCAAAAGAAACTCGAGAAACATTGAGTGACGCTTTGATGCAGGCTGATGCTTGTCTTACTCTTCTCAAGAAGCCTGAAAAGGAGCCTGTCAGCTATACACATTGTCATAGTGTATTTGAACTAATGCCCAATATTACTTTTACACAAGCTGACATGCTGTTAGAAGACAATCGTCATGATCGTCCTCTCTACTTTACAGGATATGTGGACACTATAAAAGTCGATCGTATTCTAATTGACCCAGGGTCTGCTCTTAGTATCATGCCGAAGACTTTGCTGGATGCCTTGAAGATCCCAGTACACAACCTTTCTACAACTATCACTACTATCTTGGGGTTCAATCAAGGAAGAAGTGAACCTTTGGGGAAGATACGCCTAAAATTTCAAATCGGCAATCTTCGTACAAAGGTGACTTTCTATGTGATTGATAATCATGGCTCATACAATGCTTTGCTGGAAAGACCATTCCTCCACGAACACAACATTGTACCTTCTACTCTCCACCAATGTTTCAAATATGTGGATGGCAATGGAGAAGTACAGAAAGAAGTTGCAGACCTAAATCCTTTCAAGGGGTTGAAGCGTACTGCAACGACTCTCACATGTACAAAGAAGAATTCATGAAGGTGGTACTGGCAATGGATACTGATGAAAAACAGAAAGGTGTGTCGAATGATACTCTGGTGATCCCTGTTAAAGGACGTACTTCCTGTCCTCAGTCTTCCAAGACATTGACTATCTACCTTCCTTCTCACAAGAAGCAGCCTCCTGGTGTTAGTCAGGAACAAAGGGAGCTCACCTCTTCTGAGCCACTTGTAATCGACTTTCGTCGTAAAAAGCCCCCTCCTCCTTCTCGTTTTTCTTCTCCTCCTCTGGTTATCAATCTGACTAAGCCTGTTAAGGCTAAAGGTCCTGCTGTAAATGATGATGTAAAGATCAATAAAGCATCTCCTTTGCAGTATACTGATGTCTCTTATTATACTCAATGTTATTTGGATATACTAGATAGCTTCAAGCCACTTACAATAGGATTCGTATCGTCTCTCCAAAATGTGGTATCACTGGAATCAACACAAGAATCGTACTTCCTAGTACCGTCTCGAAAGAAAGGCGAAACTCCTATACTTTTTAATAAAAAAGAAGAACAAAAAATCATGCCCGATAGTGATAATAAGGATGATACAGGAAGGCTACAATTACGTCGCTATAGTCCACAATCCAAAGCAATCATCCGTAAAATGGGTTATGATTTCAAAGCTGGTCTCAATAGTGGTAAAGAAAGACGAACTTCTATTCGTATTTCTGTTTCAAGAGGAAAATCACAACAACAGTATAGTAAAACGAAGCGGGGATTAGGTTATACTTCACCAATTCCGACTCCAGAAGCTTCCGAATTTGATGAAGAAGACCGATCTAACTCTTCTGATTCTATCTCACGGGATTCTGACACCAGTATTGGTCATGTCCATCGGGTGACAATATCTTCTAATATGGTGTCTACTGAGTTCTCAGACGATGACGAGGATGATATTGAAGAAGCTTCTGAAGCAGATCCTTGGACATAAAAGATGGACAATCAGTGGGAACTCCATTTTGAACAACGAGAACCATCTATTGAGGATCAGCTAATTCAGATCGATGTTGGAGAGAAAGATGTACTAGGACCGATCTTCATTAGCAAAAATTTTCCAGAAGATGATAAACAAGAACTAATTCATCTTATTCGTGAATATATCGATGTCTTCGCCTGGAGTTACGAAGATATGTCGGGTTTAGATCCCCAGGTCACAACTCATAAACTTAATATTTTGCCTAATGTTAAACCAGTCAAACAACAACAACGACGATTCAAGCCTGAGATGATGGATGTGATAGATGATGAAATCAAAAAGCTTATCGCTTGTGATTTCATCAGAGAAGAACATCATCCTGACTGGGTAGCCAACGTTGTATTAGAGAAGAACAGCTTATCGCTTGCGGTTTCAGGTGTGCATCGACTTTTGGGATCTCAATAATGTTTACCCTAAAGATGAATTTCCTTTCCCAATTACTGATGTCATGATTGACAATACGTGTGGATTCGAATGAATCTCTTTCATGGATGGGTTTTCTGGATACAATCAAATCCGGATGAATCCTGAAGATGAAAAACACACTTCATTCTGTACTCCTCGCGGAATATACTGTTATACAGTCATGTCTTTCGGTCTTAAGAACACGGGTGCAACTTACCAGCGAGAAATGAGTACTATCTTTTGAGATAATTTGTGAAAGACCGTCGAATGCTATGTTGACGATATTGCTGTCAAAAGTCGTCTAAAGGAAGATCACATCCAAGATTTAAGAACTATCTTCAATCTAATATGCCAGCATCAACTCAAAATGAACCTCACCAAGTCTTTCTTGGGAGTCTCTAGTGGCAAATTTCTCAGATTCGTCATTACCTCTAAAGGTATACACGTTGATCCCGAGAAGATCAAAGCCATATAAGAGATGCGTCCTCCACGCAACCTAAAAGAGCTACGAGGATTTCAGGATCGATTTGCTTACATCAGGAGGTTTATTTCGAATTTATCTGGACGTTGCAGACCATTTACTCAGTTAATAAAGAAAGGTGTATCTTTCGTTTGGACAGAAGAATGTCAACGAGCATTTGATGACATAAAGTGATATTTGATGAGTCCATCAGTTCTTATACCACCGATCTCAGGAATACCCTTCTTAATGTATGTTCGGGCGATAGATCGTTTATTAGGAGCTTTATTGGCTCAGAAGAACAAAGAAGGTCATGAACAAGCTATCTACTACCTTAGTCGGACGATGATTGGAGCTGAACATCGTTATAGTCCGGTAGAAAAGGAATGCTTAGCCTTAATGTTTGTTGTTCAAAAGACAAGACATTACATCATCGGCCAAACTATTCATGTTATTTCCTGAGTTAATCCTCTTTGAGTCTTAATGAAGAAGCCCAGTACGTTCAATTCTAGGCTTGCTACATGGGCCATATTATTAGCACAATATGATATGGTCTATGTCCCACAAAAATTTGTGAAAGGCCAAACACTTGCTGACTTCTTAGCAGCTCATCCTGTACCTGAAATATCTAAACTCTATGACAAAATTCCAGACGAGATATTGGAATCAAATACGGTCTCAGAAATTTTTTTTACTTGGTATTTGTTCTTCGACAGAGCATCTAGAATTGGACCTGGAGGCACCCTTGTCGCTGGAGTGGAGATTGTTCTTGTTTCACCAGATGGATTAGCTATTCAGAGGGCTTATTTCTTAGATGAGTCGTGCTCTAACAACGTAGCAGAATACAATGCTTTGCTCATTGGATTCCAATTAGCCAAACAACTGGATATTGAATATCTCGAAGTATATGGTAATTCTAAGCTGATTGTTAATCAGGTTAGAGGTACATATGAAGTTCGACATCAAGATCTAGTACCATACCACGAAGCGGTAATCAGAATAGCTTCCTCGTTCAAAGGATTTTTCATCGAACATGTACGTCGAGCATGCAACACAGAAGCTGATGCCTTGGCTAACCTGGCTGCGGTCTTAGCAATTCCAGTCAAAAGACAACAAATGGTTGTTATCCCTAATAGAGAACTGTTTTGCATTGAAAACAACCACAACATTGAATTCAGTAATTCAACTGAAGTCAATATCATCAGCGAAGGCTGGAGAGCACCTTTTATTGACTTTGCGGTACATGACATACTACCTGAAGATCCTAAAGAAGCTACAAGTATTCGCCGGCGATTGCATCGATTCTATTATAATTATACCACCAGAACTCTCTTTCGACGAACTTTTGATGGATTACTTTTGAGATGTCTTGCTGATGATGAAGTAAAGCAGATATTACGTGAAGCTCATAATGGCATTTGTGGAGCACATCAGCCAGGTCCTAAATTACAGGATCATATCTGACGTATGGGCTACTACTGGCCATATATGATATCAGATGCCATTGACTATGCAAGAAAGTGTAGAGCATGTCAAATTTATGCAAATTTCATTCACCAACCGTCAAAATTTCTTTATCCGACTGCTGTCTCATGGCCCTTCGAAGATTGGGCATGGATGTAATTGGTCCAATCAATCTCCCTTCGTCTAAAGGACATCGGTTTATCTTAGCTATAACCGATTATTTCTCTAAATGGGCTGAAGCTATACCTTTGGCTGAAGTGAAGACTAGTAGTGTCATTAACTTCGTCAAACATCATGTGATATACAGATTTGGCATACCTCGTCGGATCATCCATGATAACGGACCACAATTCGTCAGCAAGAAATTTACTAGGTTCTATGATGACAACAGAATCAATAATGTTGCTTCTACGGCCTATAATCCTGCAGCTAACGGGTTAGCTGAAGCATTTAACAAGACTATCATCAAACTCATCAAAAAGTTTATCTCTATTAACAAATGTAATTGGAGTGAGAAGCTTGGAGAATGTCTATGGGCTTAACGTACTACAGTCCGTAATCCCACAGGTTGTACACCTTTTTTTATGGTATATAGATGTGAAGCGATCTTACCGCTAGAAATTTAAATTCCATCCTTGAGAATTGCTATTGCTAATGAACTTACCACAGAAAATAATGATCGTCTCCGTCTTCAAGAATTGGAGGCACTCGATGAGAAAAGGCTACTAGCTCAACAATATATTGAACTTTATCAAGCCCGTATCTCAAAAGCTTTCAATCACAAAATCAAAGAGCAAACATTTCAAGAAGACGAACTAGTTCTTACAGTCAAACGTCCTATGACTATGACCCATATGAGCAAAGGCAAGTTCGAGGCAAAATAGGAAGGTCCGTATGTGGTAAACAAAGTTTTCTCAAATGGAGCCTACCAATTAATAGATATGGATGGCAGAGTTTCTATGATGCCTATCAATGGCAAATTTCTAAAGAAATATTATGTATAAAAGTAAAATGTTCTTCATTGAAAGAAATGATGTAAATAAACTCATTTTATTTCAAAAGCAGAAAAAGTTACATAATATCAAGGACGGGGATGAGGACCCGATCCTTCATGATTAAATACATGATTTGCTAGCAATTCAAACATCTCATTGTCTGAACATACTAGCAACTCACAGGCAGCCATCCTTACAGCTTCTTCTTCAGCAGTCTTCCCAGGATCCACCAACTTGACAATCAGGTCCTGCTCTGGTGCAGGAACGGTCCAGCCTTCACCCACTTCTTTCTAAGGAGGCGCCGGAGGCTCAACAGGAGGCGTCTCAGTCATATCTTCGATCTTCAGAGTGATCAAATCTTCGAAAGACATTTTGAACAGAAAGAAAAGAAGTTGACGATATCTACAGAAGTTTTGTTCTATTTATTGACATAATGACTAGATGATCAGCTTCGAGAACCGATACGACTTTTTCTCTTCAAAAGAGGTGACTGTTCATTCATTTATTTCTTCCCCCTAAAAGAGATGACTGTTCATTCATTCATTCTCTTCCTCGAGAATCAAGATGACTGTTCATTCATTCAGTGTCTCCTCCTCGAAAATCGAGGTGACTGTTCTTTCATTTATTTTTTCCCCTAAAAAGAGTCTGACTGTTCATCCATACATTCATTAGTCTTGGCATTTATTGTCTTTTATTTACTTTCTCATAAATAAAAAGAATTCACGTCCTTTACACCTCTGAATTCCTATTATCTACATCAGCAACCTATCACGTCCCTATTACCTCTGATAAAGTTGTCTATTGAAATAACAGTATTTCTAAACATTATATTCTGCCACATCCACATTACCTCTGAGCAGATATAATAAATATCATTATTTTCTAAATCAAGAAATATATCATGTCCAGTACCTCTGAATATATTTTCTATTCTATTACTTATATCTATAACAAGATATGCAACAAGTAATGGAACCACATAAAAAGTTTCTCATTTCATTTCTATTTCAAAAAATAAAGAGATACATTGTAATAAAAAAGACAACAAGTTTTGCTCATTCTATTCTGAAGGATAAGTAATAAGTTCTACAATTCGCTTCTTCAAAACTTGGGCTCTTTCATTACAAGAATCTAGCACCCGCTGTCTGGCTTCAACCCTTCCTGACTCGGAATCGAATGGGTGCAGAGCAGCAGTTTGACGTGCTAGTTCTTCATTCTGTAGCTGTTCAAATTCATTCTTCTGGTGCTTCAGAGCATCTATTTGGATAAAAGTAGCTTGTTGTAGCTGAGTTTCTTGTTCTATCTCCTGCTTGATAGCCTTGAGCTCTGCCTGAAGCTGGGCAATTTTTGCCACCAGATCAGTAGCTTTCTTTTCTTCATCTGTAGCCTTAATCTTATGACTCTCAGCAAAAGAAGCTGCATCAGCAATTTGAATGTCTAGTTCAGAAGATTGTCTAGTAAAAACCAGTAAAAATACTTCAAAATTGGCTTTACTAGTCACTGCTTCTCGAACCAAAGCCTCATATTCTATGTTTACTAGCTGCTCGATATCCCCTCTTTTAAGCTCCTTATAAGCTTTAATAGATCCCTCCAGCTCATCTAAAATGTGTTCCAAGAAGGTAGCCTGAGCCTCATCTCCTTGGCTGCGGATGCCTCCGATCAAGAATGAAGAGAGAGTTCTGATTGTACTAAAAGGAACATCTTCTCTCTCCATCACTCGATGAACTAAAGGCTCCAAAGATGTGAAGATGACTTTCGTGAAGGAGGCCACCACGAACTTGTTAGTTGCTACGGCTCCTGGGATGGCAACCACTTCTGTCGGAGTCTTTACAGTTTTAACATGTGGAGGCATTTCATCTTAAGCGCTGATGTGGGAAGACCTCCCTTCTCCTGCTACGGTTCCTGTGGGTCCTTCTGCAAATTACATATGTCATTTGTATGAGCAATATACAATGCTGAAGGAGCTATGACAAATAGATCATGTTTAAGAAATTTACCTGAGCTGGGCATAGCATGAGGAGTCTTAAGAGGTTTTGATGTTTCCGGCTGAAGCTTTGATAGGGTATCTGCAGACATAGTGGCTTGACTACTGCCTGCTCCTAATTAAGTCTGAAGTGGCATAGTCATTAAAGTTTGATCTGCTAATTCTGCTACCACTCCAGAAACCTCAGGATTTTTAAATATTTTGGGTTTATCGATCTTGGGACTGGTATATTCTGTATCGATAACCACATTTTCCTCGTCATCAGCAGTTGAGTGGTCTTCATCAGCCGGGAGTTCCTGAGGTGATGGTACATCCACTAAAATTTGTCCTTCTTTTGGTGGTGTTATTCCAATCATCATTGTAAGATTCATCACCAAAGTCACAATCGGCTAAGGCTTCAATCATCTCCTTTTCAGAATGAGAAGGATCTTGCTCCTTTGGAAGCAAATCCTTCTCTGGAGAGATGGCTTCTAGAGTCATAGGAGTTGGAAATGAAACTGTTATCCCTGCCACAGCAAGTACATTTACAGGAATACATACCATCATAGCCTCTGATCTCGAGACTTCTACGGTAGTAATAGAAGGCTGGACATCCGCTGAAGTAGCCACTACAAAGAAAGAAATCAATTTAATATACATCTTTGAGAGAAAAATATATATATTAGAGTATATCACAATCTTGATATTACCTTCCTGAGATGGTACCTCTTCAGCAACTACCAACTTTCTTCTAACCTCTGTGTGGTGATGCAACCGGCTCTTCAGTAGCTCCGGTGCGATCATCCTCCAGATCGATCAAAGTGGTAGACGTTCCTCCTTCTGTGACTCTTTCCTGCTTCTGAATAGAAGGAGTGATTTCCTTCTCTCCGAAGGAAGAACTGAGGAGCATCTATTTTTACTGAGAATGAGTCATTCTTGTAGTCGTTGGTTCATTTATAACCAATGATGTCCTTCTCTTCTTCTCCGGAGCCCTTGGTGAGGCGGGTCTACTATCCAGCTGAGGAAGGGCCGTCGTCTCCTTAGCCTTTATTTTCTTCAACCCCTTGGGAGGGGATTTCTCTTTCCGCACCTTTAAAGATACGTCCAGAGGATCTTGAACTTCATCGGGATAGTTCTTTAGAATGGAAGCCTCCAGTGGTGGATCTGCAGGATCTCTATCCTCTGTATCCCGAAAAGAGTGAGCAGTATATTTTCTAAATTTGGATCTCTTCTCACTTGTAAATCTATGTGCAGGATGGAAGCTTTCAGTAAATGTATTCGCTGAAGTATAGAAATTTGCGTACGTATATAACATACGCAGGCCTTGCTGAAGATTGAAGGACATGGAAAATATCGCTTTCGTACCCTTGGCATTGTAATATCTCCAAGCCCTAGCCCCATCGATCAGATAACCTTTGTCCTGTACGCAAGTGGTGGCATTACCCACATGAAGCTGATCATAGCCAAAATGTCGTACAAATCGACTTGGCAAGTACGGTTCTAAATAACATTCTTCCTCAAACCTATAGACCAAATGAGATGGACGGATCGCCTGTAACCATGAGAAGATGGGTGGACTGAGGTGGAGTAATTCTGTATTTAGATCCATCAGTTGTGGAGGTATATTCTCGTATCCGTAAGGAGGTTGAACACATTAAAATCTTTATCCCGATCCACGATTCAATGCAAATCTGCACTCTGAAAGAGTAGTGTATTGCCAATAAGCACTGGAGTAGCGTCTGATGAAGTCTCTGCCAACACTTCCCATATTAGGGTTCATCAAACAGGGATGGTGAAGCAATAACCATCCGAAAAAATAGGTGTAAGGCATCTCGGTGCGAGGAAAGTCTTACCTCGCCGCCTTATCGTGAAGCATGGTCTGTACAAAAGAACACAATCCTGCGTTCAAGCGGCAGGTCATTGCCGATAGCAGATCCATCTTATATCCAAAAACAAGACGTACTGCAGCAAACAGAACGTCTCGATGGAATCTGTCAACTGCGCTAGCTCCTGGAACTATGAAGCATCGCAGCCATATAGAGAGAAAACCCGCTAGTTGGGCCTCTTTGGACATGGGTCTATAACCTTGTCTGAGATAACTCTGGAGGGTGTCTGTCACTCCCCGTTCCCGAAATACGTAAATTTTTGATTTTTCTGTATATGGTATCTGGCACCTGTATCCTGATTATATGTATCCTGTATTTGTACCTGGCCATGGCATGGAACAATATCTCGTCACAAAATAGTGTGCCATCCCTTGTCCTTGTTTGGTTGTAGACGTGGTTCACTATTTCGATGATAGGATTTCTGGACCGTGTCGTGGTTAGGGTTTTATTTATTTAATTAATTTGATTAATTGTTGCATGAAGCATTTAACATGTCATTAGTCATATGGTTAAGAGCATGCTTAAGATTAGGGTTTCTTTGAGTCAACCCAACCCCTATATATATTCTCTTCCTCACTCTCTCTCCTCATTCACTCTTTCATTTATTTTCCTCAAGCAAACCCTTAGGCAAATACATCTTGCACCAAATGGAGAGATTCTTGCATTTTTCATTTCTTGATTTTTCTTTGATATGATTTGTTTATATTGTTCTTCTCATCATCCTCTACAAGTTTAGTTCTTGGAGTTTTTGATTTTAATGGCTAGTTTTGTATAGATCTAAGTTTCTAAAACTAGGGTTCTATGGATTTTCATGGTTTTGATCTATCAAACTTGGTTATTTTCAAAAACTAATGGTCCTATATTGTAGGAAATTTGATTCTACCCAATTTTGACCTTTGAAAAGTTAGATTTCGACTTGTTTTGAGGAAGTTATGGCCAAAATAAGATTTAGACATTTTCTAGTTCATCTGTCCTAATTCTGGCAGGGACGATGAATAGTACCGCATGAATAGTGCTACATGGATGAATAGTACCGTAAGATAAATAGTGCCGCATGGCTTGCATAGTGCCGCAGTCTTGTATAGTGCCGCATGGAATGAATTATGCCGCAAGTTTGCATAGTGCCGTAAGGCATGAATAGTACCGCAGGCTTGCATAGTGCCGCATGGAATATATAGTACCGCATGGCTTGCATAGTGCCGCAAGATTGTATAGTGCCACATGGAATGAATAGTGTCACAGGATGAATAGTACCACAGGCTTGTATAGTATCGCATAGATGAATAGTGCCGCATGGCTTGCATAGTGTCGCATAATGCCTATTTTGGCTGTTTTATGTCATATTTGACTGATTTGTGGCTAGAATTTCTCCCAACTCCCAACTCCCAACATGAAAGTTGTAGATCTTTGTCTTGGCTTCAAGAATATTCATGTCTCACTTTAACCAGAATTCATATATGACTTTTATGTCACGCGGAGTCTGTATGACTTCCTGACTTGACAATGTTCCTAACCTGATTACCGGTATACGTGCTTGTACCTATTCTAAGTGTGTATTGAGATACAATATTTGTATGCCCTGCAGTGCTATTTAATGAGTGCACTGAGGTGTGACTCTACGTGCTAAGTGATCATTCGTGTTATATGTCAATACATGTGTACCTTCCAGCACAGTCATGGTAATTGGTCAGTAATAGCGTCGTGGTATATTGATTATTGTTTGATGCATTACACTAAGCATGGATCTAGATTGAGTCGATGTGGATTCATACTTAGGGTACACGTACTATGGTACGACATATAGGAGGATGACCATACGACCACGACATGTAATACATATAGGAGGATGACCATGCGACCACGACATATAATTCCAATATCAAGATAGGGTTAACCTAAGCAACTTAAATCGGTAGAAGCATTAGGAGGGAACAGAATCCCGAGATCGTGCCATACTAGCCACCCCAGGTCCAGTCCTGACGTGTCGGGTTGGCCGCCACGGATATGGTTTCATTCGCCTATAGCGGATGACTATATCCGACTCCTACGTGCTATGTGTTATATGTTTTAGCACGGTGGCCTTACGGGGGACCGGTACATACTCAAAGTGCTACGCATATATGTATATTTATAATAGAATGGCTAGCCCTACTGGGTTTACACGATCTGAGGATTCCTATATTGCATTACTGGGATAACCCAGACAAATCATAGAAAGCCGTATGATTGATTGGCCGCTTGTAAGCCGACTTCTTTATGATATGTTTTCTTCTGTTAGCAACTGAGGAACATGGACTATCGTGGTGTGTGGTCCAATTCATGTCCTTGTTTGGTTGTTGGGTCAGGCTATTGTGGTGCGATAGGCTATGGACCCAAGTCGCGATCAGAAGCCCTTCACCTGTCCATGGTTATAGGATATATCTTATCTCGGCATGATATTGGCACCGTTTGTCCTTGTTTGGTTGTAAGGGTGTCGTATTGTTTCGATGATATGGTATAAGCCTATAACTCGTGAATCATGTCTTATTTTACTTAATGGGTTTTATCTCACTCTTTTGTGCTCCCTTGTGGTACTTGCTATTCGGGGCCTGACTCCGCTGGTTTTGTTTGGCCAGATCTCGTAGTAGCGCCAGAGGATCCAGCCTTCTACCCGAACAATGGTGCATACCAGGAGTATGGGCGCCAGGGACCATGAGTGGGTTTCTTCTTTACTGCTCTGATATATTCTATTTTGTACTTGGCGTTTAGCCACCGGTACCTGTTTAGCCGACAGTTCTGGACATTCAGTTCCTTACATAATTATAATTAAATCAGACTGCAGCTGACTACGGTTATGTACAATTGACTCTCGGTACTAGCTTATCATTTTGTATAGCTAGGCTCATGAATCATTTTGATGAAGCGTCGGGGACGCCTTACAACTTTGTCTTATATGATCATTATTTACTGCTTCTTGTTTTGATTGATTGAGATATAGATGCTCTGTGGGGCCATAGGAGACATGATTGTAGCATGTACTCCCTTGTCTCTTGACAGCCACGATCGTCGTATGACGTTTATATACCTCATATGGAGTAGCTAGCCTAGTCCGTCTCAGTATTCCGGTACTGGGGCGTGACAAGATTTTATTGGTAGCCCATGCAGGTCTGTTTTTCAGACTTGTAGGGTGTTGCGATTATAGGAGTCTCAATCAAAATATGTTCCCCTTGATCTCCTATTTCGTCTTCTTTTTCTCCCACTTTGATTGCTAACTTGATTATCATCCTCGATTTCTTCCCGTCCTGTCTTTTGATACCTTGTATCCTTTCTTTTAGGGGCACATCATTCTCGACTATTGGAGGAGCCGGCATGGGAGAGAATCCAGTAGAGCAGGGACCAGTTGGAGATCAGCAAGGGGTAGCCACTCTACCTGGACAGATTCACATCGAGAACGTCACTAAGCATGAGCCAGTTGAGCTGCAGAGGCTAGAGGTTCCCGTACCTCCAGTGATGCCGGTAGTACCAGTAGTACTAGATGCACCGATACTGTTGCAGATTATTAGAGGTTTATTGGAGACCCAGCAATACTAGATGGCAGCACAGCAGTAACAACAGACCCAGCAGCAAGAACAGAATATGCTACTGAACCAGGGTTTACAACTAGCTCTTGAGATGAGTGTTAGGAATGATTCAGGAGCGTCGGGGAGGTTTTGTCGACTTAACCCGAGATACTTTGATGGCACGGAGGATGCCATTACAGCGGATGCTTGGCTTCAGGATATTGAGGCCATATTGACAGCAGCAAAGGAGCAGAAAAGAAGGTTGACCAGGTCAAACTGTTACTTCAGGACCTCGCCCGCGACTGGTGGACATCAGAAGAGGTTGGAATGAGGCGTCATGTTCCTTGGGATAGCTTCAGTACCAGATTCAGGGCCAAGTACCTTGGTGTGGTAGCTCGGTATGAGCTTCAGCAGAGATTTATCAGCCTCAAACAGGCTGGTAGGACGGTGGATGGTTATGCAACAGAGTTCTGTAGGTTAAGTAGGTTTGCTCAGACGATGGCGGCGACAGAGCCAGAGAAGGCTATGAGGTTCCAGCATGGACTTCACTTAGAGATTATGCAGCTGGTCGAGGGGCGCAACTACTAGACATTCGATGCAGTATTGATGGCGGCCCGGAGGCACGAACTTACTATTCAATGGTTATCAGCAAGGACTGGAGGCCAGAAGAGGTCTCATACGCAGAGTACGAAAGGAGGAGGAGCAGTACCTCGGACGTCAGTACCAGCACCTGGCGTCCGTATTCGTGATGCAGCTCCGGTCACAACAGTTGTGACGGCACCAGTTCGACAGCAGCAACCGAGACACCAACAACGTCAGGAGGCACCAGTGGGTTGCACTTATTATGGTAAGGGAGGGCACACTCGAGAAGTGTGTCGGTCAGCGAATGGGCAGTGCTTGAGGTATGGAGGTTCAGACCATCGTATAGCTACGTGCCGACAGATACAGAGGCCAGGAGGGCCAGCTCAGCAGTTTCCGACGTTACCAGCTCCAGAGGTAGCACCGTATCAAGGGCCAGCCCTAGCAGTAAGGCCACTAGCCCAACGCCATTACTGACGCAAGCTCAGATGTTCCGACAAGTGCAACATCAGGTAGGACCGCATCAGGTTGGACAGCAGAGGCCACAACAGCAGGGCCAGGGAAGGCAGCAGCAGAGAGTCCTGCCGGGGCAGAGGCAAATAGAATTTGGAGTATTAGAGCAGAGGTTGGCCGAAGGCGATCGGATTATGGGTAAGTTTTGAGTATTATTCATAATTCCTTGAGTTCTATATTCGAAGAGTGAAGGCGACTTTCTCGCCTTACTCATCTACTCCCGTATCATGCGATACGTGATATTCATCATGTGTCTTGATTACAAGAGTACGTCCTGGACAGAGTCTCGTTCTTGATTAAGTCATTGGTACCGACTTATCTCAAGCGTTGACCCTTGTCCACTTTGGGAGTCAGTGTAGGACCTCGGGGACGAATTCCTACCCAACTGACTCGGGAGGCATATTTTATTCGTATGTCTCCGATCTCTTTCCTTCTAGGGTATGATTATTGTTTGTGCTTTTACTTAATTGTTCTTTCTTTCGTAATCTGTTCATGTGCCATGTGTTGTTTGATAATTGTGCTTGCTATATGTCATGAGTGTATTTAGTGATCTGAGAGCGCGCTCGACTAGCCTTATCAAAATTCTGAGGACGAAATTTTTCTAAGGAGGGTAGAGATGTCACTCCCCGTTCCCGAAATACGTAAATTTTTGATTTTTTTGTATATGGTATCTGGCACCTGTATCTTGATTGTATGTATCCTGTATTTGTACCTGGCCATGGCATGGAACAATATCTCGTCGCGGAATAGTGTGCCACCCCTTGTCCTTATTTGGTTGTAGGCGTGGTTCACTATTTCGATGACAGGATTTCTGGACCGTATTATGGTTAGGGTTTTATTTATTTAATTAATTTGATTAATTGTTGCATAAAGCATTTAACATGTCATTAGTTATATGGTTAAGAGCATGCTTAAGATTATGGTTTCTTTGAGTCAACCCAACCCCTATATATATTCTCTTCCTCACTCTCTCTCCTCATTCACTCTTTCATTTATTTTCCTCAAGTAAACCCTTAGGTAAGTACATCTTGCACCAAATGGAGAGATTATTGAATTTTTTATTTCTTGATTTTTCTTTGATATGATTTGTCTATATTGTTCTTCTCATCAACCTCTACAAGTTTAGTTCTTGGAGTTTTTGATTTTAATGGCTAGTTTTGTGTACATCTAAGTTTCTAAAACTAGGGTTCTATGGATTTCCATAGTTTTGATCTATCAAACTTGGTTGTTTTCGAAAACTAATGGTCTTATGTTGTAGGAAATTTGATTCTATCCAATTTTGACCTTTAAAAAGTTAGATTTTGACTTATTTTGAGAAAGATACGGCCAAAATAAGATTTGGACATTTTCTAGTTCATCTGTTCTGATTCTGGCAGTGACGATAAATAGTGCCGCATGGATGAATAGTGCCGCAGGATGAATAGTGTCGCATGGCTTGTATAGAGCTGCAGGCTTGCATAGTGCCGTATGGAATGAATAGTGCTGCATGGAATAAATAGTGCCGCAGGCTTGCATAGTGCCGCATGAAATGAATAGTATCGCATGGCTTGCATAGTACCGCAGGCTTGTATAGTGCCGCATGGAATGAATAGTGCCGCAGGATGAATAGTCGCAGGCTTGCATAGTGCCGCATAGATGAATAGTGCCGCATGGCTTGCATAGTGCAGCATAGTGCATATTTTGGCTATTTTTGGCTATTTTATGTCCTATTTGGCTGATTTGTGGCTAGAATTTCTCCCAACTCCCAACATGAAAGTTGTAGATCTTTGTCTTGGCTTCAAAAATATTCATGTCTCACTTTAACCAGAATTTATATATGACTTTTATGTCACGAGGAGTCCGTGTGACTTATTGACTTGACCATGTTCCTGACCTGATTATCGGTATACGTGCTGGTACCTATTCTAAGTGTGTATTGAGATACAATATTAGTATGCACTGCGGTGCTATTTAATGAGTGTACTGAGGTGTGACTCTACGTGCTAAGTGATCATTCGTGTTATATGTCAATACATGTGTACCTTCCAGCACAATCATCATAATTGGTCAGTAATAGCGTCATGGTATATTGATTGTTGTTTGATGCATTACATTAAGCATGGATCTAGATTGAGCCGATGTGGATTCATACTTAGGGTACACGTACTATGGTATGACATATAGGAGGATGACCATGCGACCACGACATGTAATTCCAATATCAAGATAGGGTTAACCTAAGCAACTTAAATCGGTAGAAGCATTAGGAGGGAACAGAATCCTGAGATTGTGCCATACTAGCCACCCCAGGTCCAATCTTGACGTGTCGGGTTGGCCGCCACGAATATGGTTTTATTCGCCTGTAGCGGATGAGTATATCCGACTCCTACGTGCTATGTGTTATATATTTTAGCACGGTGGCCTTACGGGAGACCGGTGCATACTCAAAGTGCTACGCATATATGTATATTTATAATGGATTGGCTAGCCCTGCTGGGTTGACACGATCTGAGGATTCCTATATTGTATTACTGGGATAACCCAAACAAATCATAGAAAGTCGTAGGATTGATTGGCCGCTTGTAAGCCGACTTGTTTGTGATATGTTTTCTTCTGTTAGCAATTGAGGAACATGGACTATCGTGGTGCGTGGTCGAACCCATGTCCTTGTTTGGTTGTTGGGTTGGGCTATTGTGCTGCGATAGGCTATGGACCCAAGTCGCGATCAGAAGCCCTTCACCTGCCCATGGTTATAGGATATATCTTATCTCGGCATGATATTAGCACCGTTTGTCCTTATTTGGTTGTAAAGGTGTTGTATTGTCTCGATGATATGGTATAAGCCTATAACTCATGAATCAGGTTTTATTTTACTCATTGGGTTTTATCTCACTCTTTTGTGCTCCCTTGTGGTACTTGCTATTCGGGGCCTGATCTCGCTGGTTTTGTTTGGCCAGATCTCGTAGCAGCGCCAGAGGATCCAGCCTTATACCCGAACAATGGTGCACACCAGGAGTATGGACGCCAGGAACCATGAGTGGGTTTCTTCTTCACTGCTTAGATATCTTCTATTTTGTACTTGGAGTTTAGCCACCGGCACCTGTTTAGCCGGCAGTTCTGGACATTCAGTTCCTTACATAATTGTAATTAAATCAGACTGCAGCTGACTATGGTTATGTACTATTGACTTTCGGTACTAGCTTATCATTTTGTATAGCTAGGCTCATGAATTATTTTGATGAAGCGTCGGGGATGCTTTACTGCTTTGTCTTATATGATCATTATTTACCGCTTTTTGTTTTGATTGATTGAGACATAGATGCTCTGTGGGGCCATAGGAGACTTGATTGTATCATGCACCCCCTTGTCTTTTGACAGCCACGATCGCCATATGACGTTTATATACCTCATATGGAGTAGCTGGGCTAGTCCGTCTCAGTATTCCGGTACTGGGGCATGACAGTGTCACCAGCCCTAAACGGATGTGAGTCCTTATCCAGTCCGATATCTCCATGATTATGTTGCTCCATCAAATATTGCATGTCGCTCAGACCAAATGGTTCAAAGAAACGAGGAGCACAGGCTTGACTATCAAGTGGCTTGTCCTCCCTTACATGACCCAAAAAGAGGTACGACATCCACTTGGTGGTATAACAAGTACCTACAGTGGCACTTTTGTAGTAGAGCGAGTAGATTTTCTAGTGACACAATAGCTCCTGGAAGACAGCGATCATCTGAGGATTTTCTTCTGCCATAGCATCCAATTCTTCATTTGTGGGCACATACTCTTCGTATGGATTATCGCCCGTCGGAAGATGAGAGAGATATTTCATCTCATGGAGTGCAAGTCCCATTTCTCCATGGAAAGTCATGAAAGTTCCAGTACTTTCGTTATACCTCTCCACTAAGGCCAGGAACATGTGAGCGTTCGGGCGAATGCCGTAGACTGTAGTCCAGATGGCATTATAAAGGTCTAGATCGAGGAGTCTGTCCTTAAACTGATCCAAAAACCAGATAGTTAAGCTGCTATAACTCTTCATATCTGGGTTTACCAGACCAGTCATACGCATGCCGCGATCTGGGTATCTTCCTTCCGCCTTTGCGAATGTGTTTACAAATATGGGTATTCTCACTGGAAGGAGCAAAGAGGAATCCTCAGGAGGAATACAGCCCGGCTTCAAGCCTCTCAAGTGGGTGCTGTACTTCTCAAAAGTACTGTAAAAGAGGTCTTTGTGTTGCGGACCCATTCTATAACAGATTCTTCCGACTCTTGCCTGCTGGATTAGAGTCAAATCCCATGACATTCTTCTGGGATAGCTTACAAATTTATATTGTGATAAAGCCATAGACCTCGATATTTCTGTGAGGTATATGATCTTGTCTTCACTTTTGAATACTCTCTCTTCTTTTCTGGTCTTGGGTTGGGAAGTCTTCTTGATGGCATCTCCAAAAAGGAAGGCAGGCTTCTTGTGGACTGCACTATCAAGACTTTCCAGAGGTTCCCCGTTCATTAAGCTCAGCAAGGTTTGGTTTTCTTGGGCCATGAGGAGGTCTTTCATGCATCAGGGCCATCATACTGAGGGAATGTAACATGAGATAAATTCTCCTTGTACTCCGGGACATTAAATGCTGAAGCAAATCTTTCAGCATTAGGGTTTTCTTTGAGATCAACTGCAAAGACATACATAAACAGAAGTTAGAAGCAACAAGAGTGCGCAACTTTATAGAGAGCAAAACAATTAAGTTGTACAACATCCTAGGTTGTGCCAACAATTAAGTTACGCAACATCCTGAGTTGTGCGACATTCTGGGTTGCGCGACATTCTGGGTTGTGCAACATCCTGGGTTGCGCAACAATTAAGTTGCACAATATTCTGATTTGCGTAACAACTTGGGTTGTACGACATACTGTGTTTCACAAAACTTAAGTTGCGCAAACTCTCAGGTTGCGCTACATACATGTTGCGCCACAACTTGGTTGTACAATATTTTTTATTGCACAAACAACTGAGTTGTGCGACAGTATGCGCAATACTATTCGTAAGAACGAACAATGCTCAAATAAAACAACTACACCCTAATAAAGGGTAGCACAGAGTTCGTGAAGTGCTAAACACACTAAGAAGAGGGGCGCAAGTCAATTGAAGATCAAGTCAGCTTCCATAGTGTTTGTTCTTGGTCACCTTCCAGAGCTGGGTTTGTCATCTCT